>CAUYLG010029486.1:0-65119 GCA_963573385.1 Cacajao melanocephalus | reverse complement strand
ACCCCAGTGTGTGATGCTCCCCTCCCTGTGTCCACGTGTTCTCATTGTTCAACACCCACCTATGAGTGAGAACATGCGGGGCTTGATTTTCTGTTCTTGTGTCAGTTTGCTGAGAATGATGGTTTCCAGGTTCATCCAGGTCACATGGTTTTCACTCTTTATTATGTTGACGTGTTGTGCCACATTTATTGATTTGCATATGTTTAACCATCCTTGCATCTCTGGGATAAATGTTGACTGATCATGGTGTGTTATCTTTTTGATATGTTGTTGGATTAGGTTTGCTAGTTTTTTTTGTTGAGAGTTTTTGTGTCCATGTTCATCAGAAATACTGGCCTGTAGTTTCCTTTCTTTGCTGTGTCCTTTTCTGTGTTTTGCATTAGATAATGCTGGCATTGTAGAATGAGTTAGGAAAAAATGCCTCTTCTTCAATGTTTGAAGCAGTTTGAGAAGTATGAATGCTAGTTCTTCTTTGTAAGTTTGAAAGAATTCAGAAGTAAAGCCATCCAGTCCTGGGCTTTTCTTTGTTGGGATATTTTATTACTGATTCAATTCTGTTACTTGTCATTGGTCTATTCAGGTTTTAGACATGTTTTCATTGTTCAATCTTGGTAGGTTGTATATTTCCAGGATTTATCCATTTTTTCTGTTTTCTGATTTGTTAGCATATAGTGGTTAATAATAGTCTCTGATGATCCTTTGCATATCTTTGGTATCTGTTTTAATATCTTCTTTTTTTTGAGACAGAGTTTCGCTCTTGTTACCCAGGCTGGAGTGCAATGGCGCAATCTTGGCTCACCGTTACCTCTGCCTCCTGGGTTCAAGCAATTCTCCTGCCTCAGCCTCCCGAGTAGCTGGGACTACGGGCGTGTGCCACCATGCCCAGCTAATTTTTGTAGTAGAGACAGGATTTCACCATGTTGACCAGGATGGTCTTGATCTCTTGACCTCATGATCCACCTGCCTGGGCCTCCCAAAGTGCTGGGATTACAGGCATGAGCCACCGCGCCTGGCCTAATATCTTCTTATTTTGTTTCTAATTTTGTTTATTTGGATCTTCTGTTTGCTTTTTTGTTGTTGTTGTTAGTCTAGCTAGCAGTATATTTATCAGTTTTATCTTATTAAAACGCTATTAATCTTTGCACTTTTTTAGTCTGTATTTTATTTAATTCTGCTCCGATCTCTGTATTATTTTTCCCTTCTGTTAATTTTGGCTTTAGTTTGTTCTCATTTAGGCTCACCATTAGGTTGTTTGAAATTTTTTTTGTATGTTTTTTGATGTATGTCTCTTACTTGTTATATACCTTCCCCTTAGTCCTGTTTTTGCTATATCCTATAGGTTTTGGTATATTGTACTTCAGACATAATTTCAACTGAGTATTGTTTTTACTATATTTTATAGATTTGCTATATCTTACAGATGTTGGTATATTGTGTTTCAGTTTTCATTTGTTTCAATAATGTTTTTCACCTCCTTCTTAAATTCTTCATTGACCCAGTGGTTGTTCAGGGGCATGCAGTTTAATTTTCATGTATTTGTATAGGTTCTAAGGTTCTTATTTTTTTTCTAGCTTATTCCATTGTGTTCTGAGAAGATATTTAATATAGTTTTCATTATTTTAAATTTGTTGCCACTTTTTTGTGTGAGGCCTAACCTATGATCTATCCCAACAAATGTTCTATGTGCTGATGAGAACACCACACATTCTGCAGCAATTAAAAAGAGTTCTGTAAATATCTGTTAGATCCATTTAGTCTAAAGTACAAGTTAAATCCAATGCTTCCCTGTTGATACTCTGTCTACATAACTGGTCTAATGCTGACAGCACTGTGTTGAAATCCCCCATATTGGAGTTTCTTTCATTATTTAGAACTAATAATAGTTGCTTTATATTTCTGGGTGCTCGGGGTCAGGCATGGTGGCTCCTGCCTGTAATCCCAGCATTTTGGGAGGCTGAGGCAGGTGGACTGCTTGAGGCCTGTGGTTTGACACCAGCTTGGGCAACATGGCAACACTCCATCTCTACAAAACTACAAAAATCAGCTGAGTATGATGGTGCATGTCTGTAGTCCCAGATATTTGGGAGGCTGAGGTGGGAGGATCACCTGAGCCCAGAAAGGTTGAAGCTGCAGTAAGTCATGATCATGCTACTGCACCCCAGACTGGGTGACAGTGAGACCCTGTATCAAATATATATATATATATATGCATATGCTCTGGAATTGGGTGCCTGTGTATTTAGAATTGCTATAGACTTCTGATGAGTTGATTCCTTTATCATTATATAATGGTGTTCTTTCTTTTTTTGTTTTTGACTCAAAGTCTATTTTATCCGATATAACTATAGTTCCTTCTGTTCACTTTTGGTTTCCATTTGTATGGAATATCTTTTTCTATTCCTTCCCTTTTGGATAATAAATGTATTTATAAGAAGAGTGAGTTTCTTGTGGGCAGCATATAATTGGATCATTTTATTGTGGTTGTTTTACACATTAATACAGTCTATGTAAGTGGGAAATTTAATTCATTTACATTTAATAAAGGTAGTTATTGAGGACTTATTCCTGTCATTTTGTTAACTGTTTTCTGGTTGTTATGTATGTTATTTTTTTCTTTCCTTTCTCTCTCATTTATCATTGCAGTTTGGTGGTTTTCTGCAGTGGAAACACTTGAGTTTTTTTTCTTCTTCATTTAAGTGTCTGCTCTACCAATAAGTTTTAAACTTTCATGTGTTTTCATAATGGTAGATGTGGTCCTTTCACTTCCAGGTGTAGGACTCCCTTAATAATTTTTTGTAGAGCCAGTCTAATGGTGATTAATTTTCTGTTTTTGCTTGTCTGAGAAGACTTCATTTCTCTTTCATTTTTGAAGAATAGTTTTTCTAGGTATAGTATTCTTGACTAGAATTTTTTGTTTTTTCTTTCAGTACTTGGAATATATCATCTAATTTTCTTCCATCTTATATGGTTTTTGCTGATAAATCAACTGAGGGCTTGAGGGCTTCTCCCTTATATGCGACTTGCTACTTTTCTCTGGTTGTTTTCAGAATTACCTTTTGACAATTTGACCATATTACACCTTGGAAAAAACCTTTTTGGGTTGATTCCATTTGGTGATCATTAAGCTTTCTATAGCTAGATGGCTAAATCTTTCGCCAGACTTGAGAAGCTTTCAACTCTTATTAAATAGGTTTTCTATGCCTTTGCTCATCTCTTCTCCTTCTGGAACACAAGAAATTCAAATATTTAATCATTTTAGTGTGTCTCCTATGTCATACAGGCTTTCTTCATTCTTTTTTATTATTGTTTTCTTTTGTTTGACCGGGTTATTTCAGAAGACCGGTCTTCAAGTTCAGAAAGTCATTATTTTGCTTGATCTACTTTAGAAGTTCTCATTTGTATTTCTTATATCATCCATTGAGTTATTGAGTTCCAAGATTTCTGCTTGTTTTTATAATATCTGTTTGGTAAATTTGATGGTATTATCAAAAGTCTTCAATATCGAATATTCTGACCTAACATAGAGTCTGAAATTATAAAGCAGTTACTTACTGGAGATTAGGAAGAAGGAGATATGCAAGGTTTGAGTTATGCAGGGCAAGAAAAAATTATTCCAAACCCAAACTTTTATTATATGTAGGCCTTTAGAGTTAACTTCTTCATGGTATGCTGTAATATGATGTTATTTTTAGATCATCCCAATAATGGGAGTTTAATTTTTTTTTCTCATTAGTAAAGATAATCACTAAATCTGAAAAAAGAGTTAATCTTTAAAAACATAATATCTACCACTTCATAATCAATTAAAAATAATTATGCCTGATCAGCAGACAAAATATGCCTCTGGGTCACATGTTCCTAATTTTCATCTTTATAAATCCAGTGGAGGCCAATTTTTAGTATAATTTCAGAGTATAATAGTCACAAACATAACAGGGAAAGGATTTAACTATTGCAGGCAGCAATACAAAAACACTAAGAAATCTTAGTTGAAAGTGGTCAAAACTGTAAAACACTGGCCAAGCTGAATCAACCAATATGGTACCTAAGAGACCTTTAGAACTTTGAGGAAATCTGAAATCTTTAAGTGCCTATGAAGTTCTAAGAAGGAGGATTCCTACATTCCTATACTTCAAATTTGTGATTTTCACAGCTGCATGTGGTCACACAACGAAACTGCCTTTGGCCATTGCTGGGGGTTTGTACTCTACACCTGGACATCCAGCAGGACATGAAGAAAGACAATGCTCTAGATTGCACCTCCAGCTCTTCTCCCCTCTCCCGATCATGCTTCTTCACTTGTGCATAGCTCACCCTGCTTCCTCCCACTTCTAACCTTCTGGGAGTTACAGCTTCATATAAAGAGAGGATAATGGGTGACATAAAATGAAAAGTGGAAATGACACTCTTTTGCTGCTTCCAACAATAATCACTGATGTGGCAGAGGAAAAGCTGCCAGGAGTCCTGTCCTGTGCACACTTGGTCCAGTGCATACCTCATCTGCACACTCCGGGCCTGGCGATGGGAGACAGGCGGGCCGGAGAGAGAATGAGGGTCTGACAGAGCTAAGCGTGTCCACCCTGTGGCCTGCAGCCAAAGCTCCCCTCGGAAAGTCAGAATAGACCAACTACAAATCAAGGTCTTAATAAAGTGAAAAGTTGTTTTGTTTTGTTTTCATGTCTTCAGAGTTATTCTGGTGGGTGTAAAGTATGGTCAGGAATGTAAAGTGTAAACCACGTTCACCTGGAAATAGGCAGTAGACGGTCAATTCTTCCTGTCGTTATAAAAATGAATTTACTTCTACCCTTTGCTGTGAGGTGAGAGTCTAACAAGGCCTAGAAATGCTCAGGACATTCTGCTTAATGGCTGAAAAGAAACTGGAAACCCATGTACAAATGCAATCATAACAATGTTTCTTTTTTTCTTCTTCTTTACTCAGGGGAGATGTATTCTGCAATCCTGAGGCAGGTACATCACTGTGGGCACTAGCAATGGGTGTTTTAAATGATTTACTTTTCATTACAGCAATGGACTTCCAAAGTATGTGTTGCTCATTTATTATCTCAGAAAAATAGACAACCAATCAAACAAAAGCAGGCAGGTCTTCGGGTGTCAGTGATGAAGACTGGCTTATGCTTTCCGATCCTTTCATCAGGTGGTGAGGAGCCGTCTGCGGAGCCTCCAGATGGAGGGCTTTCCCCAATTGTCCCGGAGCCTCCCCAACGTCCAAGTGTCACCTGAGAAAACTAGGTGGTTTGGGGAGTTCCCCAGGGCTTGGCAGGAGTCACCCATTCCCCTTTCAGAGCCACTTGTTTTAAACAGCAACTTTGAAACAGAACAAAGCGTTCTGAATTTGGGACAGAATGGTGAAGCTGTTCAACAAGGTGGAATTTGGGGGGGGGGCTGCTAAAGACTCCTGAGTAACAGGGCCACAGCCCCTGCCCCACCTCCCCGCCAGGCAGCAGGCATCCTCAGCAGCCCCTTCCTCCGGAGCCCCTCAAAGAGGGGTCTCCAGCAAGGCCACACTGAGCCTTTCAGTTGGACCAGCTGAGCACAGAGGCTGACCTGCAGGTGCCTGGCTGCTCTCTTCCAGCCACTACCCACAGACTGAGCTATCTTGGAGAACAGGGCAACTTCTGATTAACGGGACAAATTGTGTGGAAACATTCCTTTGTCTGCTATAAATTTGACACTGAACGTATACATTTTATCATCACAAAACCTCTAGAACAGGATGCCCAAATTCTGCTCCATGAAATGCACTTTTTGCTTGTCTGTTCCACTAGGGGAGGGTGTAGGAGGGCGGGTGTGGTTAGGTGTGTCCGAGAAATACCCTTAGCACGCTCTCCCTTGAGCAGCACAGCTGAGTAACACAGGCCACGAAGGAAGCCAGTGTCACACTGTTCCAATCAGATTAGTATGATTATTTCAGACAGAGTCTTGCTTTAATTCTAGAAAGCATGTGTTTAATTCTCGAAAACACGTGCTTTCTCGAATTAAAAAAATAATAATTTACCAATAATTTAAAATTCCTGGTAAATTCCACTTGAAATCACTGTCAGATTTCACCACACGCCTGTCACCACACAGTTATTTTCCTACTCGAGAGATTAGCTCGAATCTACTTTTCCTATTGCACAGCACTTGCTAGGGAACACTGCTTGTAATAAATCCCTGGGTGTGGATTCTGTGGTGAAGACACAGGGGTCCATAACCATCTTGGCCCCAGCTGCCAGAGCGCTCTCCAGAAATGCCGCTGTGCTGCATTCAGACCTTTCTTTCCAAGTCACCTAAACAGAAGTCACAACCATAGAACAGAACCTTTGGTGGAAACCACGTTCCCACTCCCTCTGGCCCCACATCACCTGGGCTCTGACTCCTGGGATTTCAATGCCTCCTGAGCCCAATCCTTCCATCTCCTCAGAGCCCATGCGTGGTTCTTAACAGAGCTGATGTTTATATATAACTATTTTATTTTTATCTAAAAAGATGTTAATGTATAGGGGAGGAAACCATTTACTCTCTTCTGCTAAGCAACCCCTTTCCAATTGGAAGATCCTAAGTTCTTTACTGAAATGGCTACCATGTTCTCTCCTATCTGCTACATTTTAAATGTTTATATTTTAAATATACATAAATACCACATATACATGCATACTTATGTACATATATATAAAGTTATAAAGCATAAAATAAAATGAAAACCATAAAGCTACCATGGGATTAACATCTTAGAACATTTCCAGTCCCATTTCAGCTCTCTGGGTCCTCCTTTCTGATCCGTGGCCACAGCTGGCCCTCTCTTCTCCAAAAACAATATCCTGATTCTGTGCTGACTCCAGTTTCTTCAGCACAGAAATGATAAAATCTGGGGGACTCTCTTTAAGAAAAATACAAGTGTAAACTCTACATAAGAGTAATTCAAATGCACTTCAATTTGCTGCTAAATCTATTCCTAGTAAAACTTCCCCTTCCCAGCTGGAACTCCAAATGCCTACAGGCACCCCAACATCATCTGATATGAAAAGAAATATGATAAAGAAATTACAAATTTACAGAAATGTAACACCATATGAAGCTATCACTAGTGTTCCCTCTAGGGCCCATGCAACTAAGGCACCCCGAAGCCCTCATTTCCTTTCCTGTTCTTTCCTTCCATTTTAATCTTGATAAGCATGTTGGATTGCCTCCAGATTCTAGCTTCAGTGGATTTTACTGCATGTCTTCGAAGGAGCATGTAAATTCAGCTTTGGTGTTTGTATCCGTAAGTGCAATTTCTGCATACTGACATTTTTAAACATTCAGTTGTAAATGATAGTATTAAATTGTTTTTCAAAGTGGTTGCACTAATTTATATCTGCTTCCTCTAGGAACGAGTATTCCCATAAATACACATTGTGGCAGCATTTGCATACATAATATCTTACAGAAACTGATTTTTAATATTTGCTTTTTTCTTATAATTAATGAGTTTGAAAATCTCTTAATATGCTAGATCATTTATTATTCTTGTTTTCCAGAAATATTTAATGATATATTTTGTGGATATTTCCATTTTGTTGTCCTTTATTGTAATTGCTATTGTAAACATTCTTATATTTCAAATATATATATATGAATTATCATATTATGCATATATGTATTTACAGTAACATGCATTTATACATATATTTGTATGTGTTATATATGTACAGTCAGCCCTCCCTATCCTGAATCCACATCTGTGGATTCAGTCAACCATGCATCGAAAATGTCTACCCAAAAATGTAATAAAAATGATCCAAATGAAAAATAGAGAATAAAAACTATTTACACAGCATTTACCCTGTATTAGGTATTAAAAGTAATCTACAGATGATTTAAAGTATATGGGAGAATGTGGACAAGTTATATGTAAATAATGTGATTTCATATGAGGGCCTTGAGCATCTATGTATTTTGCTATCTGCATTGTGTCCTAGAACCAATCCCCTATGGAAACCAAGGGATGACTATGTATATATATATTATATATATTTATTTTATATATATAATATATATTTATTTATATATATATATAACACAAATACACTGTGTAATATGAAAATAATGAGAGATCAACAATGTGACTGAATATAAAATATATATTTTTTTATATATATTTATAATATATATATATTATATTTTCCCCAAGTTCAGTTTGTCTTTCCACATTACTATAGTGTTTGATTAACAGAAACCGTTTCTATACAGTAAAACCTGTTACTTTTTAAGATTTACAGTTTTTCCCTTTCCCGAGATCATAAAATTATCCTGATTTTCTTCCCAAAGGCTTTAAAGATATGGCTTCCTATATTAATTGTTAATCCATGTGAGATGCATTTTTTATTCCAAGCTTCCTTATTTTTTCCAGTGTTCTCTAAGGCACCCTCTGTTATATCAATTATTCCACATAAGATAGAGTCCCTTTATATTTCCTTTCTTGTGGTCTCAGTTCGTCATTTCACGTGATCCTGCATGCTATCTTAACTGCAGTACCTTTAAATAAAATATCTGGAAGATCAAGACCCCCAACTCCTGTTTCAATAATACCTTGACTATTCTGGGACTTTGACCTTGCAGATATGTTGACAACTGTCTTGTTAACTTCTACAATCATCTTCACATGATATATATTGAAACCTCTTGGAATGTATACATGCATTTGGGAAGACTCGTCATATTCAGGATATTGAGGTTTTTCTATCCATATATCTATGGTATATCTTTCTATTTCATATGTTTTATAAAGGTCTTACAAAGATTTTGCTACCTTATACTTTATATTTAGCATATTTTTATTATGATTTCTATTTTTGTATATTTTAGTTGACTTTTTATGTTATTCTTATATTCACATTGTTGATCTCTCATTATTTTCATATTACACAGTGTATTTGGCTGCATTTTTATGTCATCTAGAAAAAATGACAGTCCCATTTCTTCTTTTCCAATAATCATGCTTTTGCTGCTTTTTCTTGTCACAGTGCGCTTATCAGAACCTCCATTTCAGTATTTCTTTCAAAACAAATATCAGTAGGTATCTTATTTCTGATTTTAATGGGAATTAACTTAAAGATTCACCATTAAAAATATATTTACTAAGATTTGCCATTGGACTGCAGAACTACTATGCCCATGTGTTCAACTTTGTTAATTTTACTGTTCAAACCTATTCCATTTCTACTAAGACTTTTGTCTGACTTTTCAAAATTCGAGAGAGATGACTGATACCTCAAAAGGAGACAGTAGATTGGTTAAGTTTTCATATTAATACCATTTAAAAATTCATTTATTTTGTAGCTAAGTGGAAATTCTTCATGTCTTTCAGGCAAATTGAAAATTATCCTTTCTATGTTTAACAATGCACTTTGTCTTAATGTCTGTTTTCTGGTATTTGTCATTATTATTGTATATATATTTTATTCCTTCCATTTACTTTCAATAAAATGTATTAAAATTTATTTTGAATGTGTCTCTTCTAAATAGCAAAAGCTGAATTTCTTGTTTGTTATTATTTTATCTAATAAACCTCTGACTCTTATCTAGAAAATTTATCTATTTACATTTATTTTATTTCTGCTGTATTTGTATTCAAGTCTACCCCCTTACCTTTGGATCTTTCATTTTCTTCTTTTTCTGTATTTCTTTCATTTCTATTTTCAGGGTTTTTTTGTAATTAATTTGTTCTTTTTTCATTTTATTTATCTTTACTGGTCAAGTATGTATCTCTGATGTTTTACTAGACACACCTAATGTAATCTGTGAAGTATCTTAACAATACGAGGACTTCAGAATGTCCTTTACATCCACTCGCCTAATTCTGAATTGTAAGCTATTGTTTTTACTACGCTGTGTCTGTTCTTTCTTAACCTAAGATACTGGACGCAGACATCAGTGGTGCATTACTTTATAAAGCTAACACTTGCTAGAGCCATATACACGTACATGTCCTCTATTCACCAGCTGCCCTTCTAGAATCGTGTTTATCTTCCTGAAGTGTGTCCTTTAGATGTTATATTGGTGAAAGTCTGTTGGTAAAGTGCTCTTTCAGACCCTGTTTCTGTGAATAAATGTTTATTTTTATTTTGTTCTGGAAAGACAGTTTTATGAGGATCATAAAGATAGCTTAACAGTTATTTTTCTTTCCTACATAATTTTGAAAATAATATTGGACTATTTTCTGGCTTCCGCTGTTGTTGAGAAATCTGCTGTGAACTAAATTGCCATCCTTTGAAAGTGATCTCTGCTTTCTCTAGCTGATTTTAAGACTGCCTGTTGGTTCTTGGTGCTCTGTAGTTTCACAATAGTTTGCCTAGAGTTGGACTGCCTTTAACTACTGTGTAAGTCAGGGTTCTTCTGAGAAACAGAACCAATGGGGGTGTGTGTGTGTGTGTGTGTGTGTGTGTGTGTGTGTGTGTGTGTACAAAGAGAGAGAGAAATTTATTTTAAGGGACTGGCTTATGTGATTGTGGACGCTTGGCAAGCCCAAAATCTAACAGGATGGGCCAGCAGGCTGGAGCCCCAGGAAGTGGCTGAAGTTTAAGCCCAAAGACCAGCAGCTGGCAGAATACCTTCTTGCTTGGTGAGGTCACTCTTTTGTGTTAAGGCCTTCAACTGAGTGGACGAGGTCTACCCACAGTAGGGAGGACCATATGCTTTGTCCAAAGCCACTCGTGTCATTCTCATCTAAAACCTTCACAGAAAAGTCTAGAACAATATTTGACCACCTATCTGGGCACCATGTCCTAGCCAAGTGGGCACATAAAATGAACCAATGCAATTATCCTACCTTGGATACATTGTTCTTTCTGAATTTGTAAATTCATATGCTGTAAATTTTTATCTCCAGAAAATCACCATTCATTATATATTCAAATATTGCCTCTCCTCCATCCTTCTGAGTAGCACGTAGTTCTGGCACCTGGACGGGTGCACATGTGCTAGACCTCTTCAGCCTGTCTCTGCAGCCCCTCTCCAGTCCCTGTGCTGAATTCTTAGCTGCCACCTCACATTTGTCTTCCATTCACAAAACCTCTCCAGTTCTGAAGTTCTGCTTAGCAGTGAACTAATATTTCTGTTTAAATATTTATAATATCTAGTAGATTCCTTTGATTTATAACCTCTGCAGTCATGTGTGAGTCTCTTGATTGTTTGTATCTTTAATTTTTAATATATGTCATTAATATGGTTTACATTTGTGTTGCCACCAAAATCTCATGTTGAATTGCAATCCCCAATGTTGGAAAAGAACTTGGTGAGAGGTGACTGGATCATGAGCACAGATTTCCCCTTGCTCTTCTCATGAGAGACAGTTTTCATAAAATCTGGGTTTAAAAGTGTGCAGCACCTCACCCTTCTTGCTCTTCCACCCAATCTGGCTGTGTAAGACCTACCTGCTTCCCCTTTGCCTTACAACGTGATTGTATAAGTCATATTTCCTGTATATCTTGTAGAACTATGAACCAATATTACCCAGTTTCAGGTATTTCTTTATAGCAATATGAGAACAGACTAATACAGAAAATTGGTACCAGGAGTACTGCTGAGGTATTGCTATAAAGATACCTGAAAATGTGCAAGTTAATTTGGAACTGAGTAATGGGCAGAGGTCAGAACAGTTTGGAGGGCTCAGAAGAAGAGAGGAAAATAAGGATATATATTAAAAACTCTTTTGTAATGCTAATTTATTTCCTCTCTTGAATAACTATATATTCTAGATTCCTTTATTTTTCCTTCAGCAGGAACAAATTCCTTCTGCATCTGAATTTTTTGAAGAAGAAAAACTTCATGAACTGAGAGTGTATACATAACTTCTGAAAATATTTTAAGTTGTTTTATATGTATACACACACACACACACACAGAGAGAGAGAGAGAGAGAGATACAGTAAAATACCCAGATTGTATCATAAGGTTTCTAATTCCATCAATTTTTTTGAACTTGCTGTTTTGCCATTGTGTTGTGGTTACTGAAGAGATACTATTCACTAACTGACCAGCCTTATTGGTGAAGGCATGACACAAAATGATGTGAGAATGTAAAACTGGAACTCTCACACCACACCCTGCTGGTGGCCAGTTGATACAACCTATTTGAAAAACTGCCGAGCAGAATCTGCTAAAGATAAATACATACACGTGTCATATCACTCTGCAACCGCACTCCTGAGTATACACCCTAAAGAACCCAGAACACTGAGTGAAAGCAGCATCTCCGGAGGAAAAGAAAAGCATTTTTGCACATGCACGCAATCAGAGAGCAAGGCCTCTCGGCTCCCTTTGAAGGGTGGCTGCACACTAACCAATCAACAAGCCAGTCAGGGCAGAATTTGCAGAAGATTGGAAGAAGGAGCGATGGATTCAGCAACAGGTGAAAAAGCAATGGATTCTGTGCTTTCAAACCTAAACACATGATATTAATGTGAGTGGGATTTTCCTTCAATATAAATGTTTAGTAAGTATTCTTGAAACAAAAATGGCATAGTATAAATAATGAACTTATAATCTTAAATGATGTGTGCCATATTTAGGTGCCAGGAGAGGATATTCAGACACTAGAAATAAAAGCTCTCTGCAAGCTTCAACTTTTAGGAGGCAGAAGAGGAACAAATGGGAAATGCGACTTCTGGGAAAGCAGATAGTTAATAATTTAGCTTCAAATAATAACACAGAAACACTGTCGAATGTATAATCTAGCTCAGGGAATTACTCCAGCTGTCTGGACAGAGAGAAAACATTATACACCACCTACCCCACCACTAGAGGGAGAGGTTGCTGATGCATCAGGGGTCAGAGGTACCCAATTGTGAAGATGGAAACCAGTCCTCTGGGTTTCTTGTGATTACAAGGCTGCTCTGAACATGACAAACTTTGCTTTTGGCTCCATCAGGCCTGGTCCTGGGAGGATGAGAGTGAAGCTGGTGAGTCTGAAAACGCAGCAATCAAAGCAGCCTAAATCCTTTGAGTTTAGAAAGTTTCCAACTCACCTCTTTCAAGAAATAAATTGCACCGTCTGTTTTATTTGCCTCTCCATAGACAGTGTCAACACCAGTATTACCACTTTGCTATGTATTATGAAATACACTCTTAAGCACAGAGAATAATCACATGCTTTACATCATCTCGACAAGAGAGGGCCCAATGGTCAACTAACAGTGCACAGCAAATTGGCTTTTAGATGATTAAAACAACCATCCAGAAAACCAACTAGAATGTCTTTAAAATTCTTACAGGATTTTGAATCTTTTAAAAAATTTTCATCTATTTTTTTTCCCTTGACGTTACTCTAGGAGTGTTTATCATATAATTAAAAATATTTTAAAGAACAATAAAAAGATATATATTTATTGCCCCAAATTTCAACAATATAGTGGTCTGACTAAAACAAAAATTATCTCATATTTAACAACACATGCAATCACTGCTAATCTTTTGTGACAAATTTATATAAATAAAATTATTTAAATGTTTTTATTCAGCAGTACGTCAATAACCTTCTTTCACATCAAGAAGTGCATGTCAACTTCAAGGGCTATGTGGGTATCCTTAGTTTCTTTAAAACAATAAATTTAAAGTGCTGGTTTACTGAAAACAATTCACTCTTTTTTGTCAGAAAATGTTTTGTATTTTTCTTCAACTTTGAAACATGTTTGCTGGGTACAGAATTTTAAACAGGAATTAATTTCTTTTTCATACTTTAAAGGTGTCATTTCATATTTTCTAACTTCTCTTGCTTTTGTTGAGAAGAAAGTTGTCAATTTTATTATTGCTTTCTTTTTTAACTTCTGGCTCCTTTTAAAGTTTTTTTTTTTTTAATTTTTATTTTTTTAAAATTCCATTCCAGGGTACATGTGGAGGATGCGCAGGTTTGTTACATAAGTAAACGTGTGCCATGGTGGTTTGCTGCACCTATCAACCCATCACCTAGGTATTAAGCCCAGTGTGCATGAGCTATTTTTCCTGATGCTCTCCCTTCCCCCGTGACCCCCCACTTCCTGCCAGGCCCCAGTGTCTGTTGTTCCCCTCCCTATGTCCATATGTTCTCATAGATCAGTTCCCACTTATAAGTGAGAACATGTGGTGTTTGGTTTTCTGTTCCTGCCTTAGTTTGCTGAGGATAATGGCTTCCAGCTCCATCCGTGTTCCAGCAAAGGACAAATCTTGTTCCTTTTTATGGCTGCATAGTATTCCATGGTGTAGCTGTAACATATTTTCTTTATCCAGTCTATTATTGATGGGCATTTGGGTTGGTTCCATGTCTTTGTTATTGTGAATAGTGCTGCAAAGAACATACACATACACGTACTGGCATAATAGAATGATTTACATTCCTTTGGGTATATACCCAGTAATGGGACTGCTGGGTCAAACTGTATTTCTGGTTCCAGATCTTTGAGGAATCACCACACAATCTTTCACAATGGTTGAACGAATTTACATTCCCACCAACAGCGTAAAAGTATTCCTATTTCTCTGCAACCTCGACATCATCTGCTGTTTCTTGACTTTTTAATAATCACCATTCTGACTGCCCTGAGATGGTATCTCATTGTTGTTTTGATTTGCAATTCTCTGAGGACCAGTGATGATGAGATTTTTTTCATATGTTTGTTGGCCGCACAAATGTCTTCTTTTGAGAAATGTCTGTTCATGTCCTTTGCCCATATTTAATGGTTTTTTTTTTCTTGTAAATTTGTTTAAGTTTCTTGTAGATCCTGGATATTAGATCTTTGTCAGATGGATAGATTGCAAATATTTTCTCCCATTCTGTAACTTGCCTGTTCACTCTGATGATAGTTGCTTTTGCTGTGCAGAAGCTCTTCAGTTAAATTAGATCCCATTTGTCAATTTTTGTTAAAGTTTAAAAAAAAAACACAAAACTTTATTTTAGGTTCAGGGATACATGTGCAGGATCACATCCACCGAAGCCTGAAGAACCAGGAGATCCAGGCAGCCTCCCTTCAACACTGCTTGACATAAGGATCACATCCGCCGAAGCCTGAAGGACCGGGAGCTCCAGGTAGCCTCCCTTTCATGCTGCTCTCATGTTACTTTTCCATTGCACCTATCAGATTTGCACAGACCATCTGACCTTTCCTGAAATAGCACTGAATCATGACCCCTGCTCTGAATCTCCTTCCAGAAAGAGCTTGGAATTCACTCAACAAGCTGCAGCCACACAGTGGGAGAAACACCCTGAGGATAACTGCACAGAAAGGGTAGGAGGGCAGTTTCTCCCTGCTGAACGGTGCCAGCTTGGGGGACGGGGTGTTATAGACAAATGGAATTGTACAGTCCTTTTGTAAAATTAATTTTAAAAAGACTCCATAGGGAAATATTAAAGAATGTGGAAAGAAATGGAGTAGTATTCATTCAAAATAGAACAAATAAATATCCTTTTCACAAGCAGGAAAGGTGAGTCAGAAAGGTTTGATTCTCCTCAGTAAATCTGGCAATTACAGTCAAAATACCAACACTGTTTTTTGTAGAATCTGATCAGGAGCTATTGAAATTCACAAGAAAAAAACAAAGGAAGAGAGAGGATGGAAAAACAAATAGAGTGAGTTAGGAGGTGGCAAGAGGGTTAGGCCTACAGATGATACAAATTTATTATAAATACGTAGTAATTACATAATGTGATATTGCTGTTGATATTGACAAACAGAACACAACAGAGGTCTCAGCAGCACACACCTGTGCTCAAGGGGCTGGTTATGTGTGAGCCGTGGCATTGCACATCGCCCAGAAACAGTGTTGAGACAACTGGTCACCCAAAAAAATCCACCTGGAATTCCACCTTTCACAGGTTTAACAAAAATAGATCTCATGAAATTTAGAGCCCTAATGTGAAATGCAAACATTAACAATATTTAGAGGAAAATATAAGCAAATATCTTTATGAATTTAGGATAAGAAAGATTTCTTGAACAAGATCCTAAAACCACAAATTGTAATAGAAATACACTGAGGCATTTGGCTACATTGAAGTTAACTTCTGTTCATCAAAAGATAGCACAAATAACATGAAAGGACAAGTTATAAGCTGTAGGAAGAGATTTTCAACCCATTACCACCAAAATAATATTACCAAGTATATATTAAACATTTCAATGGTTTGTAAGAAAAAAGATAATCATTAAACATTCAATGATTTGTAAGAAAAAAGATAATCGTAAAAGGAAATGGGTGAAAGACATGAACAGCATTTCACAGAAGAGGAAAAACCAAAGGAAAATACAAACAGGAAAAGTAAATAAAACTCATTAGTAATGACGGAAATGAAATAGAGCCCCAGAGAAATAACCATTGCACAGCTACTATACTTTGAATATTAAGTCGAAAATGACCTAGCACTGAAGAGGCTGTGCCTTGACTGGAATTCCCCAGAGCTGTAGGAACATAAACTGCACAGCCACTTTTGTAGAAAACTTGCCATTATTTTGAAAATAGAAGATCCTGGGATAATCCAGCCCTCAGAAATTCTACCTTATCGAATAGCCAAGAGACATTTCTAAGTATCTTTACGGCAGCCCTCATTTTAATGCTGATAAACTGGAAAAACAAACATAAAACTAAAGCCAAGTGTCCATGGGCAACCAACGACGGATAAATAAACCATAGTAAAATATTATACAGCAAAAAACCTCTCAGAAACACAAATATCATACAGCAAAAAAACCAAAAAAAAAAAACAAAAACAAAAAAAACAAAAAAACAAAAAACCCACAGCAATACAACAGCAAGTAAACCCGCAAACCTCAAAAGACTATGGCAGAATCGTATTTTATAAGCCTTGCAATAAAAGGAAACGGTATATTTTTAGAGATAGATAAAACTGTTTTTTTAAACAAGGGAATGACAAACACATAATTCAGGATGCCTTGTATCTCTGGGCAGGCAAGAAAATGGAATGTGGAAGGGTGCACAGGTGCAAAGCCAGGGACAATATTCTAATTATTGATGAGAACTGCAATTTCATGGGCACTTGTTTCATTATTTTGCTTCATAACTGATGTGGAGTCTAAATGCAATTTTTAATTATCAAGAGCTCAATTAAACGTTTAGAAATAGAGTGGTCAGGTATCTTAAAAACGCAGATTGGACAAGCGTGAATATTTTTCTCCAGGTTCTCCCTGTGGATCAAGTATCTGGCCATTTTGATGCTGTGACTGGATACGATTTATCATAAAACTTCTACATTTCTCGTGCACTAATGAGTCTGTGGATGATTAATTCCCCAAGGGGTGGCGCTCACAGGTCACTCTGCAGGAGTCGGACCCCAGGCTTCTGAGGGAGAGGGTGTGAGCAGCGGCCCAGGGAACTGCAGGATCTCCTTTTTGCTCCAGTCTGGTTTTCTTGGGAGGGTGGAAATTTGGAAAGTGATTAAAGCTCACTGCAGTTAAGTAGTGTTCATACCTCCTTAGGTGTTTTCTGTTAAGAAATTCATGTGCGTCTCTTGGAAGTTTCCTAAAAATAAACTGCAGCCCTTCCTACAGTCAAGGTGATACGGTAAGTCAAAGGCAGGACTCCATGTATTCTTGCCTGCTCCCTGAGAAGCTGTGAATCACGAGCTTCAAATAGCCTGCAACGCAATCACTAGGCGTCCCACGTGGGAGCAGACATCAACAGGACAGCACCTTGAATCTGCATTTTCAGTATTTCCTCTCAATCCATCACAGTTACCTTAACTGGACAACAGAGCATCTTTTTAATTGTGTAGAGATTGTCTCTGGGCTACGGATAGTTCTGTTAAAATGAAATTTAATGAGAATCCATATGCTTACGGTGTTACTGGAGTTTCCGTTCAGATGCAAGCCACTGTCAAAGAGGGGAGAGGAGGCCCCGCTGCTGTGGTCGCTGGATGGTCCTGGGGACCCTGCAACAAAACCAGAGACGTTCCTTCCAAACAGTGCCACCGACAGAGCGCACTGTGGCCATGCAGTGACTTCAGTCCTAGCTACGCGTGTGAGTCACCAGCGCCAAAATGCCTGCTCACTCTCAAAGAGGCTGGTGCCCAGTTATGGGCTGGGTCACCCTGATTGACCCTCACTTTCCTGCCCTGTGATATGGTCTCCGCACCAAAATCCGACCTCGGATGGAAGGGAGGGACCGCTGCCTGCTCCTTTCAGGGCTCCCGGGTGGAGGGCCGGCAGCAGGAAGGTCAGCATGAGATGCCCTCTGGATCTCGGTGCTCTCTCTTGAAAGGAGATGATCCCACCAGACAACTCAAAAGGTTTTTACAGAGATAATACTGAAAAGCTCACACTCAAGCACCTAGCACATTACAGGTAAAGCAGGTGCTCGTAACATAATTTCCCTGGAAATACAGGTTCATGCAACCAGAGCTCACACCTGCTAAACAGGAGCAAGCCAGTTCACAGATCTTCACGCTGCATGGAGTACCCAGCGGATGCAGAGCACTCTCATGTCCTTCCCAGGGTCCTGGGAACAGCTCAGGGAGAAAGGCTGTGTTTGTTCCTTTACTGTCCCTTCCCACCAGTATCTTCAGCCTGGACTACAAGAGTGGGCCGTTCCCACGTGCCTCAGTGTTTCAGCCTAGCATTTTTGTTGTATTGCCACATAAAGACAGATCTGTGAACACAGCAGCCTGACCATGCCAGATTCCCGGCCAGGAGCAAAAGAGACGCCTCCAGACACTGAGAAAGGAGCCCTTGATGCATCCCTGAGTGGAGACCAGGCCCTGTTGTGAGAGCTCCTAACTGCTTGGAAAGAGGAAAGAAGCACTGAGAACAGCACTAGCAGGAGGACCCATCACCAGCCAGCCGTCAGTCATCCAACCACGTGGCACTGCTTCCAGCATGGAGGCTTGAACTTGCCCCTGGGCCTCTAGCAGGAAAGACCCCTCTGAAGCTGAAGAAAGCCTGGGGACACAACTCTGTGCATTTGTATTTGAGATGCCCTGTTGTGCCGTCTATTTCCTGGGATTAAGGTGAAGCTCGATCGGCACCACACACAGAGTCACGATGTGACCACCAGCCTTGCTAGGTGCAGACAGGAACGCCATACGGCTTCGGGGAGTTGAGACCCTCTCATCTCCAATCCCGCCTCTGTACATGGGATGTGCAACGTTCAGCGAGTTTACACGTCTCGCTGGAATACTTTTTCCAGCTGCATAATATCTACAAAGACTAACATTTTTCATTTCTTTTTCTTTTGGTTGGGGGATGGAGTCTCGGTCTTGTTGCCCAGGCTGGAGTGCAGTGGCACGATCTTGGCTCACTGCAAACTCCGCCTCCTGGGTTCAAGTGATTCTCCTGCCTCAGCCTCCCAAGTAGCTGGGATTACAGGCACCTGCCACCACGCCCAGCTGATTTTTTGTATTTTTTTTTTATTTTTTTATTTTTAGTAGAGACAGGGTTTCACTATGTTGGTCAGGCTAAAGACTAATATTTTTATAAAACACTTTGTACCTTATTCCTTCATGAAAATTAAGATATTGAGAAACTTGGAGAGCCTTGAGGGAAATAAGGTACGAAGTCCTTGTTTTTGTTTAAATGGTAGTCGTCAATTTTACTAGACGAGGAACTTTTCTTTTTCACTGACCACGGTTTACTGCCTGGTGAAGACTCCGCCGCAGGCCAGCCTTCTGCTCCACACAGCACCCAGCGCGTTTCACGGGGTCACTGTTGAGACAGTGCCCGAATCTGCCCTTTGGCTTTTTCAGACGCACATTTCACTGTCATCTATTTGCAACTTTTCCCCGATGCCTGTTACTTTATATCTGTAATCACCTTAACAGTAATTTGAGAGCAAAATCACAATATGTTTGATGACTGCAGTGTTCTAAAATCCCAAGGTCCATGCTGTATACAGGGAGGCACATGACTAATGGCAGCAAATCCAAGCCGCCGTTGACTCAATGAATGAACAGGTAAATAGTCAACAAATTCACATTCAACAGTCATGCTTAGGCTCTAAGTTTCCACTAATTTATTTCTGATGAATGGGTATCTTTTCATCTATATCCCCAGAATAGAAATGTGAATAGTTGTATCTTTCTTCTATCACCAATTAAAGTCCATTATTTTTCAAAAAGCCAGTATCAAGAATTCTTAATGATAAAAATAGACTTACTTGTTATCAAAAATAAACAATCATATAAGAAAACATATAGTGAGCTGAGCGCAGTGGCTGACACCTGTACTCTCAGCACTTTGAGAGGCCGAGGTGGGTGGATCACTTGAGGTCAGGAGTTTGATACCAGCCTGACCAACATGGTGAAACCCCATCTCCACTAAAAATACAAAAATTAGCAGGGCCGTGGTGATGTGCACCAGTAATCCCAGCTACTCAGGAGGCTGAGGCAGAAGAACTGCTTGAAACTGGGAGGCAGAGGTTGAAGTGAGCAGAGATCGTGCCACTGCACTCCAGCCTGGGTGACAGAGTGAGAATCTGTCTCAAAAAAACAAAAAAAACAAAAAAAACACCACATAATGCATGATCGATGTTTATTAAAACACCTAATCTTTAAAAAAATTAACTATAATCTATCAAAACTACTTAGATTACCCTCGGACAATGCTGGTTGGATTGTAAAACAGTGCAGCTGCTGTGGAAGATAACTTGGCAGCCGCTCAAAAAGTTGAACCTAGAGTCACCGGGAGGCCCCAGGAATTCCAGTCCTCGGCATCCACTCAATGGGAAAGAAAACGTCTCCCAAGAAAATGCATTTGCGGCTGCTCATGGCGGGTATAGTTCACAATAGCCCCCAAACAGAAAGAAGACAAATGCCCATTGGCTGATGAATGCATAGACAAAACCCATACCAAGGGCAGGTGCAGGGGTCTATATACAGACATACTCCCTGTGAGGGATGCTGTTCAGCCAAGAAGAACACAGCAGGGGGCAGGCGATACCGTGGAGACTCTGAAACTAGGCTGGGAGACAACGCAGACACAGGCTCCCCAGTGCGGGACTCTGTTTACAGAGCGTCCGGAGCAGGCAACTCCACAGAGACAGGAGACCCCCGGCTGCCGAGGGTGGGTGGGGAGACTCGGGGCTGACTGCTAATGGGCACAGGGTTCATTTTAGGGATGCTGGAAAAGTTTTGGAATTAGATGGTAGCAATGCCTGTACAGGGTAGAGAAATACTTTAAATTGCGGAAGTGTTACTTTAAAATGGTGAATTTTGTGATGAATCATATCTTTATAAAAAGACCAAGAGTCTGACCTTACGTGAAAAATAAAAGCCTACTTTGACTCAGTTTCAAATGGCTATTTATTTTCTCTTTGATAAACGTTTTAAAATGTGGAAACTGGACACCTTCCGCACGTATCTGCCGTGATATTCTCTTTCCCCACTCACTGGGACTGCCTGGTGGCGTCCTGCTTCGTGCAGCCAGAAAGTGAAGCACGCTCGGCCCGGCAACTTCACCTTCACAGCGCGGATTCAGCGAGGACATTTTGTCTGAATTTATGGAGAGATTATGGCTGCTGTGCTTACATTGTTATGGATACTCAGATTTTAATATTTTTATTGTAAAGAATGAAATAAAAGGAGAATAGACACTTATTAAACTAACAGGGACTCAGCACCCTTGGCCTCCAGGATCTGTGCCACAGGCTGGCCTTTGATGCATGTGCCCCAGGATGTGTGGGGCACCTCTGTAGTGGGGCCTGTCCAGGCAGAGGGCAGTTAGAGGAAGCACAGCCCTGCTCAGGGTCCCGCAGCAAGGTGCACAGAAGTCTCTAGGTCACTGGCAACGGACCCCGGAGTCTGCGGGTTTTAGCAGAGCCCACGGACATACGTCAGAATGAGAATCTTGACAGAGACAGCCTCCAGCCCCTTGGGCTCAGGGACCAGAATTCCAAGGGCTGCCCACCCTCAGAGGGAAACACAAGCTCAGTGTGGGGGGGCTCTGGGCTGGGGCTCACGGTGAAAACCTCTGCCTGCAGCACGTCCTCTGTGATCTGGTGTTGCAGCATTGCTGCTGCTGCTTTAATTCTGCTGCTTCAACCACACCCGGGGAAGCTGGCTTCGACACAGCACCCATCTCACTCTGCCCCTAAAGTCACGAGTCAGGAACAGCCCCAGGGTGAATGTCCTCCTGCTCCCCCTCCCACCTCGCACATCAGAAAGCACCCCTGCCTTCCGTCTGTCTCCTCCTGTACCTACGCCACCTTCTCCTGTCCAAGTCTCTATGTTCTTTTGTTTCTGGCAAAAACCTATGAGGTGTCTCAGTCTCTTCCTTTGTGAGCCTGTGTGGTCACAGCTGCTGCAGAATCCTCCGACACTCACGCTGCGCCTCCAGAGTGAGTCCTCCTCCCCATCCGAGCTCACTGCTGGGCCTCCTGACGTGTGTCTCACACCGGAGCCTCCCTGCCGGCTCCAAGAACGTCCTCCGTGTAGCCCTCATCACGCCCACTCCCCTCCTGACTCACAGCAACATTTCTCAAAACCCCAGGGGGTGCAGCAGCGTGCCACGTATGACACTTCGCTCCCATGAACTTTTGCCCGATTGCTACCTTATTCTGCCTCCACAGTCCTGGGAATATTCGCCCTTCTCATGCATAGCCCCTCAGTGCCCCCTACTCTTTTCCTCAAGAACCCTCTAGCTCCTCATCCACACCCCTGTGGCTCTGTCTAGCAGAGGGACTGGTGAATCTTACCGATCATAGGCTGAATCATACAGTGAATCTTACTGATACATTTACCACAATGGCAGGAAGACTGATTTTCCTAAGACTGTGAATAGCGTGGTTATCCTATGATTGATGGGAAAAACAGAGTTGCTGAAATGGATTTGTTCCTGGTTGCTCCAGAAGATGAAAGCACAAGTTAGGCTATGAGTCTAATGATGCTTTTGATCAAATGCTGAAACGGGAAGTGTTCCCTTGTCCCCTTGCAGGGCCTGTGATGGGGGAGTGGCTCGCTTCCTCGGTGCCTCGCTGCTCAGACCTCTAGGGGGACACACAGACGGGCAGGCTCTGGGGCTCTGACCCACGGAAGCACCTAGGGGTGGATGTTTCCAGCTCCTGCAGCCCCAGTGGGCCTGTGTTCCAGGATGCTCTTTTAGTCCTGCTGTCTGTAGGCGGTTTGTCTTAATCAGCTCAGTTAAACCCTCTGCCTTATCGCAAGGACAGAGGGCTTTCTGTATCCCAGTGTTCTTGCCTTAGTGTGCCGGAAGCACCGGATCCCACGTGGGCTTGGAGGATTGGCACAAGGTTTTACCGAGTGGTGTTAGCTCTCAGAAGGTGGATGGGGAGCCAGAGGGCATGGAGTAAGAAGGTGGTTTTCTCCCGGAGTCGGGCCACTCAGTGGTGGGACTCTCCTCTGACCACCCCAGCCAAACCCCACGTCATTCTGCCAGTCGACGGCCTGTGGTGTCTGCTGCTGCCTGTCCGCGTGCTCTTCCTCTCCTCTGCTCCTCTCGACTTCCAGCCGCTTGCATCTCTGCCCGCTAGGGTCTTGGGGTTTTTATAGGCACAGGACAGGGGGTATGGCGGGCCAGGGCAGTACTGGGAAAGGCAACATTGAGTGTAAGAACAGGTGTGCCTGTCCTCACATAGTTCCACAGGCACAGGCCTGGGGGTGGAGCCCTAGCCAGGGACCCACCCTTCTCCTGCCGCACTTCCCTGCCCCCTTCCCGTAGCAACAAGAAGCCCAATGCATGATCAGAATTCAATCAACAGCTGATGAGTCTGGGAGCCACAGCTGGTGCCACTAGGGTCAGGAGAGGAAGGAAGGCCATCGACAATGGGGACACCAATGGAAGACAGGGAGAAAGTAAAACAGCCAATACAAACCCCCGGGGAGGGAAGTCGTCCCTTCCCATGAGAGAGTGGCAGGAAGGACAGGCCACCAGCCCCATGAGAAGGGACCCGACTGTCAGCTCCGCGGGAGGTCCCCATCCCATATCAGACGCATGAGATTTGAGCCACCAGCAGATACTGGCTTCGGTTGGGGGAGCCTGGGCCTTGCCTTCAAGGTCTTTCCTGATTACCCACAAAGAGAGGGCAGCGACGCCCTCTGCTAAACCAAAGGAACGGCGGAAACGCCAATCTTTATAAAGCCATGACAGCTTATAAAGCCATGACAACATAAGTATTTTAAATGTAAACTTTGCTTATATGTTAACATATAGGTAAATACAATCATGGTGAGTTTGCATGACAGAGAAACCACGTAGTTAAGTGACAGGCAGCACGTTCTCATAACATTTCCTTTTAAAAAGCCCGTGGATGTGTTAAAACAATGTCATGGGAATACGCAATGCCACAGTGCTTGCCTATACTTTTCTCCTCTCTCAATATATACTCAGGCAATGATCAATATCCCAGTCCATAGTGTAGCATCTGGATAAATAATGTGGTGAAAAGGGAATCCCTCCTCATCCCGCTTACCTACTGGGAGCTTCAGAAATGCTGGTGCTTCCCTGAGATACTCAACGGTGACGGTAACTTCATCGCCAGCATTTCTCAGAAGATGCACCTGTCAATAAGACAAAAATAGCTACTTCACCACCACAAAAGAACCAGACATGGAATTAAAAAATAAAACCTCTCTGCCTCTCCTGTTTCCCGAGAATCCAGTTACCTCTGAAACACGGAAAGCTCTGTGAGCTTCAGCTGGAGTCAAGTGTTTATTACCTCTGATCCCACTGACCTCCCACACTCTATCTGCATAAACAAGTGCATAAGTGAGCAGGGGTCTGCCTGTATCATGCACAACACCAGGCTCTCTGCATCCCCATGAATGCAATTCACCAGAAAATAATTCCCTCGGAGAAATCAGTTTGTTACTGCAAAGAGCCAGTGTTCAGTCACTGGCAAAACGTGGATTAACTGTGGCGTAACAAACCACATATACTAAAGATTTTAATGATGCTTTAGTTCTCAAGAAATCAATGGCTATCACTTCAATAGGAAGGAACTTAGTTCTGTGCTAGAATTTCAAATTACCCTCACTGTTTTACTCATCTCACATACAATCCCGTAAGTTTTAACACAGCATCTAAAGTCAGCTTTCTGTGTACAATGTATTTGCCATTGTTTAAATCTGACTGAGACACTAGAAGTCTAGACCCTGCAAAGCTGTGTCAGAATTCACTGCACCTGCACCTGCGTCTCAACAACGCATAACCCTCCTCTGCTGTATCCTCATTCTCCTGGGCTGGGCATAGCCCACCTTGCCCTCTTCTCTATGCAGAGCCTGCCCACAGTTTGAGCAGGTTCCTGCCCCACTTCACTCTCCTGTGCCAAGTGTATCCCCCCTTGCCCTCTCCTGCGTATGGAGCCAGCTCACAGTCTGGGCAGGTTCCTGCCCCACTTCTTCACTCCTTCTGACCTTCTTCCTCATGTCTTCAGTCACTTTCCACACCCATCATTGCCTACCTGGCAGATTACAGTTCTGCACAGCTCCCTAAGACACTTGGTGGACCTTGGGTGGATTTTGAAGACTGGATTTAGAAAGTTTGAAAGTTCCCATGGCCTGAAATCCAACATAAACGCCTTCTTATTTCACCCTGGGACATTTCCTTCCAGCATGGCCAGTCCACCTTGACCACTGGTGCCCCCTCCGGGCCTTCTGAGCCACCCTGCCCCAGCCATGCCTGTGGACATCCTTACATATGTTGGTGCCTTCACATAGATCTTAACCTCATAGGACAGGCTCGTCACTTTTGCCTTGTCAAATCCCACTAGACACTCCAGACCAGAATCAGCAGAACTGCAGAAACACTCCCCTAACGCCACTGGACATTTTCAACATCCTTTCTCTTCCTCCTCCTCGTCCACGTCCATGTGGCTGGTGACCCTGTGCTGATGGCCTCTGGGACACAGGTGCTGTTGGGAGGCGCCACACACTCAACACTTCCTGTGATCCTGCAGCACTGCCTTCCTGCAACGCTCCGCACGCTCAGCCCCGAGTAAGGCTGAGCCAGGCTTCCCTGCTGGCCTTTTCCAAGGCGTCTCTCCTCCCCTGCTGTTCGGTACAAGTGCACCCTTGTCAGACGCCCGTCTCCAACGTCAGGCCCTGTCTTCCTACAGGCTGTGGCAGTGCAAAGCGACCGAAACAGAAGCCCACCTCAGCCCAGCTCCCGGGAAGCATGGAAGCTTAACTACGAGCAGATTTGTCCGACACTGTCCTCCTCACTGCACAGGATCTGGAGAGAACGACCAATCTGAACTTCCTTCTCCTTGGTGAGAAGAAGCAGAACCGAGGCTCTCCTTTGATGAATGGGGTTCAAGATGGCGTGGACACCCTTCCTTTCTGCATGGAAGGGCCAGAATCTCACAAGGCCCCACCAGCCCCCATCCCTGGAGGTGCAGTGTGTGGTGTGTGGGGAAGATCACACAGATCCCCACTGTCCACCATCCAGCCACCTCCTAGCAAGCAACGGCCACTGTAATTGAATTGGGAGCTCAGTGCAGTGTAATTTTAAAAGAGCAAAATGTCACCAGGACCAGAACAGTTTGAAACTCATGAAACTCACTGTGCCCCACTCCTAAACAGGCTGCCCTCCTCCCAGACAAAGGACCAGGCCACACACAGCTCCCGTACGAAGTCATTCTCCTGGCCAGCGTGCCTAAAGTGTTTGATGGAAATCATCAAGGTGTGTGTGGACACCTCCCTCCTCACGTCCATACCTGAGGCAAGTGAGTCTATTCAGTGACTTTCCCTTCTGGAGAATGGCTGTGGTTTGAAGATCTGCCATCTCTCACTGACAGGAAGGCACACTTATCACAATGGACAAGCTGATTTTGTCAGAAGCAACAGAACCAACCAATAGAGAGAGGCAGAGTAGCCTGAGAACGCTGAGCATTTTTAATTAAAGACTAGACTTAGGTCCAATCTATTATTATTTTTTCAATCACAAATGTTTACCTTGCCTTGATTTTTTTTGGACTTTAAAATAACAAAGGCATTCACTTTATTACCAGTCTTATTTTTTATTTAGTTCAAAGCATATTTGTAGCGTATGAAGAAAATAATTGAATGATGACCATTGATGATACAAAATTCAACCACTGTCTTCAAAGTGATTTCTCCCTCCTGGAATGATGGCCTTAAGCCTGACAGCACTGGAGAGACCCTGACCCTGCCTAGAGGGCGGCCTCCTTCAGTCACTGCTTTTTGCAACAAACTAACAGTAACCAGGGCCTGGAAGCTTTCCCCTTTCCTCCTTCCTTCTCTCTCTTTCCCTCCCTCCTTCCCTCCTTTCTCTCTTTCTCTGTTTCCTTCCTTCCTTCCTTCCCTCCATCCCTCCCTCCCTTCCTTCTCCCTCTCTACTACTTCAATGAATCCTCAATCCTCAGATTCCTGTGAGCAGTTTCTCAGCCCCTCCCCTTTCATCCCTAATCGTATGTCTATTTCCATTATTACTTCTTCAGTCTTTTCAGGGGCCTTTGCATCTCACATTATTACAAGCCCACCTTGAGAGACAGATTTTTGGTTTTATTTTCTCTTACTTGTCCTCTATGTTCTCTCTTCTACGAATTTGCCTCCTCATTTTTATTCTTTTTTTTTGCTCCCGGCGCTTCTCTGTTGCTCTCCCTTCAGATTCTTAGGTGACAACATGGCTCCTTTTTCTTTGCTTTCTTGTTTTCTAATAAACATATCTAAAAATTACCATTCTTCCTTTAAGCCCTACTTAATTGTGTTCCACAAATTTTGATACAAAGTTTTTCAATATTTTTCATGTTAGTATTTTGTATTTTTTTATGTTTTCTTTTTACACCAGTATAGCAATTTTTAAAGTTTCCAGAGGTGTGGATAATTTTAAAAGCATTTGTCATTTTGTTTACTAGATATCTGTGTTGCATTTCTTTGTGGGTTCCTTGTGGCCTAAAAAACTGTGAATGTCCCACACGTTCTGGAAAAATGTGAGTTTACGTTGAATATGAAAACAAACACAGTCACACACATACACAGACTCCCACATACACACATATGCACTCACACACACATGCACTCATACACACACATACACTCCCACATACACACACACATGCACTCACAGTCAGATACAATTCTATATACACATTCATGCACTCTGACACACACAGTCCCACATACACACTCATGCACTCATACACATTCAGATGTAATTTCACATGCACACTCATGCACTTACACACATATACAGCCACATACACACACCCATGCATACATACGGACACATATGAACACACAGGCACACGTGCACACACAGGCACACACGTATACACACCCACACACATCCACACAGACACACACGGACACCCACAAACTGACTTCCTCTCCTCTATGATCTGCCTGCCATCCACCCCCCTTTAGTAGCATGCTCCAAGGCCTGTATTAGACCTTGCTGTTATCAACATCTGCAAGGGTCCTGTACATTAAATCACGCGCCACACCAGCTCTGTCTTCCAGTGTGTACCCTGGAGCCCTCCTGCACACAACGACATGAAGCCCTGTGAGACTCACAACAGCTCTCACTCTTCTTCTTACTGTGCCGCAGCCTCATGTTCCCCTTATTCAGGCTAAACTCCAAGATCCATCACTGTAACCCTTCTCTGCACACGCCTTTAATTCCCTCACCCCTCTGGCCTTGCTGTGCCTGTCTGCCCAAAATCCCCACTGTGGTGAAAGGCAACTCCCCAAAAAATACACTTTGGCATGCTTACACATCGGTCACTTGAAACATGACTTGGAAACATGCACTGATGTTTTATTCAATTGCCATGAAACTCCTCTTCTTTCTTGCTCAGTTCTTCTGTCTTACAGAAGCTAAGCACAGGAACCAGGCACCAGGTGCCACGCTAAACGCACAGGAGTCTGCTCTGCATCTCTTCCCCCACCAGAAATGGAGAGTGGTCCGTGCAGACAGTCAGATCCCACTCGTTCATCCTCTTCCTTTGAACTACGTGTCATCGTGTACTCAGATGCAGATGAATTTTAAAAATAAATAATTTGCCACTTTTCTGTGTAGATTTTTAAATGCTTCCTTCACATGAGGTTGACTGAGTAAAGGGAAGGTTTAGTTGATGAATAACTCTCATCAATTGGTTTCAAAACCAGGATACTTTAACAGAGAATCTATTTTACTATAAATGATTCAAGTATCCTACAGACTGCCATAGTCAGTAGCACATCATTTAAGACAAAAACCAGCAGTTGATACAGCTGGGCCCTTTGACTGCAATGCTGAATCTATTAATCCCCTTGAGCCCCACCTGAGCGTGCACTGCTAGGAATGTCGGCACAGTGGGGCTGGTCCACGCCCACCAGCCGGCCAAGGTAACTTTGACACGCTAACTTTTGTGCATACAGCAATGGGACTTTTAGAGAAAACTGCCTAAAGCAAACCCCTTCTCCCTTGTTAAGTGATGCACAAAATATCTATCTATAGCTTTAGCGTCTGTCAAAACCTCCCAGAGCACTGCGGCACCGGGCTCCTATCGCCCACGGGGCAGGCTGAGTGCAGGTCATTCAGACGACACATCTCTAGCTGCGCACACCAGAGGCTGAGCTATTTCCAGAGTCTGAAAAAATTCTGTGACCGCAACAGAGAAAACCTCCACTGCAGTTCCCCATGGAAAATGACATAACTCATTTCTGCTTAAATATACTATGTAATAAAGAAACAGATCTTAGCCTACAAAACTCTTCATTCTTAGTAAGCTTGCATTCTCATTGCCAGTATCCTTTCAACATTTAACCCCAGTCTCTGTATACATAAGGAACCTACTTATGGAAATGAGAGACTTGCATAGACCCGGCCTTTTTCTAAGTGTGAAAGCCTCTCCGTGGACACTTTCCCTCCTGCCTGGCATCCCTGCACATGTGTGAGTGTCTGGGAGGGTTTTGCCGAGCACGCACCAGCCATGCCGCAGTGCTGGGGTGCACTTCAGCTGTACCTCCGGGTTCTGCGGTGGTCAGGGGCAGAGCCAGGGCAGGACTCCGTGTTTCCTGCAAACGTACCAAGCCTCCAGTCACACATCCAGTGGATCAGCACTGGGGTCGCTCTGCAGGGTGCTGGGAGTGAAGGGATGGAGGGGAAAGGAAGGAGAGGCGCGGAGGGAGCTGAGTCAGGAAGAAGCCGAGTTTTGACTACTTCTGCTAAACAGTAACGCATGGGATTGGACGGCACATGAGGTCTGCTGAGTGAATTCATGCAGTGACCTGCAGCTTCCTGGAGCAAATGATCTTTCTGGGCTACATTCCCCGCAGATTCACATTTCTATGATGACCATGGAAGGAGTAGAAGATGTCTAGCCTGGTCTCCAGGGGTCTCACGGTCCACCTCCCTCAGCCACATTCCCAATCACTGCAGAAACATCCGTTTCACCAAGAGTGGCCACCCTGCACTGGAATCTTTATTCTGAGCCACATATCAGGAGGCACGCACCAAGTCCCCAGGGGAAGACCCTCTGGGCTGCACGTCACACACCAGGTAGAGCCAGTGAAATGCTTTATGTGGATGTGTGCCCAGGCCTGCCCACTGGTGCTGTGGCAGAGAAAGCCAGCTACATGGGCTGCAAACGGCTAAACTTGCTTTTATCCGTGTCACTCCTGAGTGAGTGACAGACAGCCTTTTTGATTCCCAATAGATATAAAGATGCTTGTCAGCACTGCCCACAGGCTTCTAGGAGGCAGGCAGAGATGACAGATATGTTTGCCTGTTAGAACACTAGAACTAAGAGAATGGAAGATTTCACACAGACCTCTACCAAGGGTTTCCTTTCCTGAGATCCCTACATTTAAAAACAGCCTCTCAAGATAGTTCTCTAAACCTTCAAATGCTTGCTGTTAAATTAAGTCACTATGCGCTAAGAGATCTGTGATTGTGAAGTATTTAAAGAACATGGTTTCATTGGTGAATGCAACTTTAATAACGGAGAGATGTCAAATAAAAAGCTGACCAACTTCCTCAATCTGTTGAGGGTGGGCAGGAATCATGTTACCAGCTGAACCTCGAAAATGTTGTACTGAACCGAGCATAGAAAGTCAACACCAAGACAAAAGTAGGCCAAACTGCAGGGTCTTTATTGCCGGCGGCCACGGAGGACTCGCCTCTCTCCAACCCATGGCCCCGAAAGGAGCGTGTCAAGACCTTTTATACCCCTAAAACCACCTCGGGGGTGAGGGTGGGGAGACGGACGGGGATGAGAAGCTTCAGACATTCTGAGTGCTGGCGGATTCTGTAAATCACCTCCTGGGCGGAGATGAGGGTGAGGGAAGGGAGTGGGGGTGAGGGGCTACAGACATTCCGAGGGCCAGGGGACTTTCTGACATTCTGATTGTTACTTAAGTGGTTCACAAAAGTCAAGATAAGCACTTGTTTACACATTGTCTGGGTAGGGTGGAAATGACAAGTCGCAGGGGCCAAGATGGCCTGGGTTTGGACTGCTTGCCCGTCACATTAGGGGTGACAGAGAGTAGTTTAAACAGAAAGCTGAGGTATATTTGAGGTATGCAGTTTTATGGGGCTTTTACCATGTCACAAAAAGACATGGTGGATAGGTTTTTCCACACCACTGCTGCTCACAGATTCTTACAGGGAGAAGGACATTAGGACTTGACTTTACAGATTAACCCACAGAGGTCTGGGTAATTTTGTAACGTGCTCACGGACGAAAACAAGCGACAAAGCCCGCATAGTGTTAATCTTCTGACGCTGCTGCTTCCTCTCTCCTGTGTATATCCGTAACTGTCCTTTTTTCTAATCCTAGTCACAATCCTTGGCCACTTCCATATCTCATCCTTTGTACAATGAAAAACAAAATTAGCTCAGCTATGGGGCAATTCCCAGAACTGCAACCTCCAATCACGTTGCCAAACTCTCACCTTCCCCACGCCTAAGCCTCTCTGCTCCCCATCTCACTCACACACACACACACACACACACACACACACACGTCCAACAAGAACATGTATGTTTTAATTTTAATCCATCCGCCAACTTGCTCAGTGACCCCTGATGTTTGAACCATGAAACCCGTCATGTACTTTGCTTTCCAAACTCATGTTCACAAGATCCGTTTTAAATACCTCCCAGGGAATAATTTTGTAGCTCTGGGGTACACTCCATGGTGCCTGACAATAGTCACTGCCGACAACCAGAACCTTGAGCAGCCGAGAGACCTTGAGACACTTGGCCCTTTCATCTGCAGAGAGTGCACCTGCCAGGCTGTGACCCCAGGGCAGGAGGCACCTGCAGAGGGTGGGCCAGGCAGGAAGGCCCCTCCTCCCTTTCCTCCACCTTCACCTTCCCTGCTCACCTCCTTGTATCCATTCCTTCACTCCTGAAAGCCCCTCTGTGTAGGCCCCGCTCGGAAGAATGTCCGAAGGGCCTCAAGAGATCAGCTCCTCCACGTGTTCACTCTCATCTCATGCTGACTTCATGATCTGGGTGATCACACAGGGAGTGGGGGTGCATCTCGCCCCGCGTGCTCAGGCTCAGCGTCAGGTAACGCCCAGGTCAGTAGTGAGGGCCGCAGCAAGGTGGTGTCTTCAACATAAAGAGCTCATCAACATGTCCTTAGCTGACTCCTGCTGAGCCTGGTGCTGGGCTGAACATAAAACACCCACAGCGGCGGCATAGCAGCCCCGCAGCCTCCCCAGCTCCGTGTTCCCACCTCTGTGAAGGGTGCACCTGGGCTTCCCAGGAACATGGGGCGATGTCACCTTCATGTCCCTGCAAACATGAAAAGCCACCAGGCCCTCTCTTCCCCATATGTGAAATGAAGAGCTGGACTGACCAGGAAATCACTAAGGTTTTTCCATATTTCACGATTTTCAAACATTTTCATTCCAAATGCCACAGCATCACAATGTTTCTGCTGTCACTGATCTGACCGGCATGCAGGGCCTGTGGAAATCGCACCAGTGCCTGGGACTGGTTTTCCACCAGCGGGTGGTGCTCCATTGAGAGAAAGATGAGAAGGAACCGGACAAATTCAATGACGAGCTCATTCGTTCCACACCCTTCTTCCAGAAAAGGCTACTACTTCAGTCCTCAGACAAACACAGATGAAGTCTTCAAGCAGTTGGCTCTCTTCTTTCAAAGTCACATTCAGACCTCTGTTGCTTCAACTGCCTCTGAAAATTTCAAATGCTTAAACTTAATGGTTATTAGCAGCAATGTTTTCAGAACAATGTTTGTGAAGCTAATTACTTTCGCATGGAGCAATCCTGTCTGGGCCACACTGCACTTCATGCCACGCAACTGCAGCCATTGGTCATTTCTGTGTCGGCCTCACTCTGTCAGCCACGAGGGTTTCCCTCCCTGTGTGGAACCACTGATGTCATGATCTGTAGATTTTCTTGGTGACCCTCACCCTCTATATTTGGTATTAGTCAGGGTTCTCTGGAGTCTCTGGAGGGACAGAGCCAGATGTATACATAAAGGGGAGTTTATTATGGAGTACTGACTCACACAGTCACAGGGTCCCACAATAGGCCATCTGCAGGCTGAGGAGCAAGGAAGCCAGTCTGAGTCCCAAAGCTGAAGAAGCTGGAGTCCAATGTTTGAGGGCAGGAGGCGTCCAGCATCGGAGAAAGATGTGGGCTAGGAGGCTAAGCTGGTCTAGTCTTTTCACGTTTCTCTGCCTGCTTTATATTCTAGCCATGCTGGCAGCTGATGAGATGGTGCCCACACAGATTAAGGGCGGCTCTGCCTTTCCCAGTCCACTGACTCAAAAGTTAATCTCAAATGCGCATCTTGCCCGACGTGCTCAGGTTGAGCATCAGGTAACACACAGGTCGGCAGTGAGGGCCGTAGCAAAGTGGCGTCTTCAGCATGAAGAGCTCCATGGGTGCACCTGGCACCCTCACAGCCACCCTTGGCATCACCCTCACAGACACACCAAGGATCAGCAACTTGCACCCTTCAATCCAATGAAGCTGACACTCAATATTAACCATCACAAGCCCATCGTTTGTCAACCTGACTCCATACACATCTTCCGAGATCATAAATGATCCTCAAAGACAATGATGAGGTCATAATTACACCTAACATAATACAACTGCCCTTAGTACAACTGGAAATGCACCGATCCCCAAGCCAGATGCTATTACATCAAGTTAACAATACTTAAATGTTGATATGAAGTCAATAAATCTTATGTCACAGGATAAAGGAGAAAGGAAATAAAAAAAAGATTCTTAGTACAAGTGTACACATGCACAATCATGTTTTTAACAGGAGGAGGAGGAGGAAATACGACAATTACAGTCCTCATTTCTACAGCTGGTCATGTGCTCGCAGCTGCTATTCTTCCACCACCTTCTTCTACCACCCGTTCTGTCTTCCCTGTGCCTTCAGCAAGCACCTCAGCAGGTCGTGTTTTCTTCCTAGTGGAGTGATCCAAACCTTCATTCCCAAAGGGTCTGGGCCAAAGAGTCAGGCAAATGAAACCCAGACAATGCTCCCCCTTGCCAGGAACACTTAGGTAGACCTCTGGGAGGAATCTGACTGCTGTTTGACCCCAAAACAATGCCCCCTGTCATCATGAAGTAGCTAATACCAGTCATCACCTATATATATCTCTATATATATTTTATATATAAAAAAATTAAAATATTTATATTTTATATATATAAAATATATCTATATATTTTTTTATATTTAGATATATATATCTATATATATTTTTTATATTTTATATCTTTTATATTTTAAGTCTTGGGGTACATGTGCAGAACATGCAGGTTACATAGGTATACACGTGTCATGTGGTTTGGGAGGCAGCTGCCTTTGTCTTGGACCCATCCCACGCTTGCCTCAGGGCCCCAAACAAACTTTGGGGCTGTTTATCTCCCCTGTGAGTACAGAGCTGAAGAGATACGTGCCCTACTAGTGGAACCTCCATGTTGGTGTCTGGATCTCTGGATTCAGGCCCATCATGGTAGGGTGAGTAGGAATCCTAGAATGGCTTTTCCTTTGCAAAATGGAAAACCGAAAGCCATGCTGTAGGAAAGACTTGAAATATGTGGAGGAGGTGATTTTTATTACATTTCCTTCAACTATCTCTTGGCTCAGGTAGAAAGCAAATAAGTTATTAGTAACATGAGTGCTTTGCTGTAAATATCAACAGACGGAACTCCTGTTCCAACTACTGTGCCAGATGTGCTCTGTATTCCAGAGCAAATCAAAGGTGTCCCTGAGACCCGGTACACAGCTATGAAAACGGACAGTGATTCTTACTCCTGCAGCTCCCAGAGTTAGCACTCATCACCAGAAGCAGTCTGCCTTTGAATGGCAAGAGCATACCTCTGTGTTCCTGCATCGAGGCCAGAACGGACTCCTTCTTGAGGAAAAAGCTCTTGCTTACACAGGATGTAATGTCCTGTTTCAGCACGAAGCATAACACACCTTGTTAAATGGACAATTTGCAGTAACAGGAAAGCCAGCCTCAGGTCTGTATTAGGAACCCTTCTTCTGCCAACATGGAATAAAGTCCCCATGGTCTGCTGAGTAAACTATCAGAGTCAGTTTCTGTGAACGGGGATTCCAGCCCTGAACTGCTGTTCACAATAGGTGGTTTGGAAGGTTCCTTTCTGCCCAGAGCAACCCCACCATTTTTCTTAACGTAAGATGCCAACTTTATTTCTAACAGTTAAGTTCAAACTCACCTGACCTACAGGCAGGATTTGTCACGAGTTCTTAATCATAGTAAAAGCTACTATAAGTGACCGAAACGCATTTTTTAAAAGGACTAATTTAAATTTAAAAAGGAAGCTCCGGGAAAGGTGTTAGTGACTTTTTCGTTTCCAATTAGGGCAATTTTTATCAATGGTTTTCATAGCAATTAAGAACTTAGACTGTAGCTTAGACTAGCAGTAATTTTCTACAACAATATCTTACTTTAACATTTGAGACGACTTTTTAACATTTCCCACTGAACTGTAGAAACATGACATTCTGTAAAATTTCTTGTTCTGACATGCGGTGGGGTGGCTGAAGGCAGACACCAGCCTTGCTGGGGCCCCGCCAGGATGTCGTTCTGCGCCCTGCCTGCGGGGGCGCTGGAGAGCCGCTCTCACTGGGGATCATCACACACCACGTACAGCGGCCGGAGGAACCAGCAGCTCCTGCTCCCCCCGCCCTCAACACCCCAATCCGCGTCTTTGCAGGGATGTCACACTGAGTGACAGCCGTCAGCAATCTCCCTTTTCCTATGAAGGGAGACATGTCTCAGAATTAGCCCAGTGAGCACACGGGCAGTTTACTCGGCTGTAGCTGCTACAGTATTACATGTTAATGTGGATGAAAATGCAGAGATGTATTGAAAAGGAGAAATTATATGTTAATATACATATATTTATATGTATTAAGATGTTTTATCAACCTGGAGTAGTAAAATTTTCCAAAGCAGTGGAGTGAATAAGATTCACTTTGTGGAGGGAAGTCTAGTTTTTATATTAAAAATCATTCTTTGCATTGAGTAGAACTGACATTTTTCTTTTAGAATTAACTGAAGCCAGAATTTACTTTGAAAAATGAGGAAGTGAAACCATATGATTTGTAAGTCTTTTAGAATTTTAACATTTTAAGGAACTTTATGCATCTGAAAAATTGAAATTATATGTCTCATTAGCATTTCTCTAATAATTTCTTTTGCATCACGTAAGAATGTACACATATGATTTGATCAGTTTGGTTTAAAAATATATTTGTATCAGTTCAATATTGAAATAGCTCCATTTATAAGATTTACATAGGTTAACATATATGTGTGTGTATGTGTATATGTGTGTGTGTATATATATATATATATATTTTTTTTTTCTGTGATGGAATCTAATTCTGTTGCCCAGACTGCAGTGTAGGGGGTCATAATAGCTCACTGCAGCCTCAAACTCCTTGGCTCAAGTGATCCTCCCACCTCATACTTCTGACTAGCTGGGACTACAGGTATGTGCCACCAGGCCTGACTAGATTTTGTTTTTATTTTTTTGTAGAGATGGGTCTTGCTACGTTGCCCAAGTTGCACTTGAACCTCTGGCCTCAAGTGATCCTCCTGTTTAGGCCTCCCAAAGTGCTTGGATTACAGTTGTGAGCCACTGGTGCAAAAATTTGTTGTGGCTGAGCGTGGCAGCTCACATCTGTAATCCCAGCACTTTGGGAAGCCAAGGTGGGCAGATCACCTGAGGTCAGGAGTTCAAGACCAGCCTGGCCAACATGGCGAAACCCCGTTTCTACTAAAAAATCAAAAAATTAGCCAGACGTGATGGCAGGTACCTGTAATCCAAGCTCCTTGGGAGGCTGAGGCAGGAATAATTGCTTGAACCCGGGAGGCAGAGGTTGCAGTGAGCTGAGATCATGCCAGTGCTCTCCAGCCTGGGCGACAGAGCGAGACCCCATCTCAAAAAAATTTTTTTTTTGCTTACAAGAATGCTTTTACTCTATCTGGGCTAGGATGGAAGTCATGAAGGTATGTTTTGCCTTCTTTCAATTGTTATGTGTTTTCCCACCATAAGGAAAGGGCACTTCATCTACTCGAGACTCTCTGGCCTTGGAGGCCAAGAAACATGTTGATCCTTGTTGTGACTCTTTCCTCTGCCCAGCACAAATTAGAGGTCCATAACTACACAACTTGGATGAAGACACAGATGAATTCTGAGTGTGAACATGTAGGAAGCGGTTCCCCGTTTAGTTACGGATGGCTGCAGGTGTCTGTCCTGCTTTCACGGAAATTTGCTGCTATGCAGGTGGGTGACTTCTGGGTGCTATGCCTGTTTGCCCTTCCTTGGAACTAAAAGTTGGCTAATTGAAAAGATAAACACTGAAGAAGAAATGAACATATGCCTATTAATCTTCATGGGACAAGTTAACAAATTACCAGCCTGCTTGAATTTTGCTGCAACTCACAGAATTAAACTTCCGAGAGGGCTCTCCTGCTGCCTCGGGCCCCAGGTGTGTGTCCTGGACTTGGTTCCGCTCCCTCTCCCCTTGACCCTGTGTCCCCCAGCTCACTTATTGGCACAAGGACTGCTCTGCCAGGCATCTCACCCATTTCGCCCACCCTCCACCTCATGTTTCACTGTAATGCTGTCTCCATCTCTGCCCCCACCCAGCAGGCATGAGACTGACCCTGCGTCCCCACCACATGCTTGCTGGCATCAGCCTCATGGTGAGGCCGTGCTCATGGCTTCTCTCTGCCCAACAGCCAGAATGCGTACTTCAGGGGTAGACATCTGTTTCATCCACCTTTAACCTGATGGTCACACTGGAGAAAGCTCATCTCCATGGAAGGAATCCTGCACGGAATGCATCCTGACCCCCAACATCTTCTGCATGCCTCAGAGGCCTCACTGATGTCTTCCATGGCACACATTCTATGCACACACGCTGCCGTGAGCTAACAGGGAGCAGAGGCATGAATGCCCTGCAGGCTCCTGCGCCCAGGGGGTACTGGGGAGACCCTGGGAAGTCCTGGCACCTCCTGTGCTTACCATGATGATGACCCTTCAGGAATCCCAGGCGAGTCAGCTGCCCCCTGAATTCCAGTGCCCTTGTGTTCCACAAGGGATTAATCCAGTGTGTTTTACAGTGTTTGTGAGGACCCAGACAGGAATGTTTGCGATCAGGTGCATGTCACAGCGTCTGTGAGGACCCTGACAGGAATGTTTGTGATCCAATGCATTTCACAAGGTCTGTGAGAACACCTGACAGGAATGTCTGTGATCAGGTGCATTTCACAGCGTCTGGAAGGACCCTGACAGGAATGTTTGTGATCAGGTGGGTTTCACGTTTGTGAAGACCCTGACAGGAATGTTTGTGATCAGGTGCATTTCACAGCGTCTGGAAGGACCCTGACAGGAATGTTTGTGATCAGGTGGGTTTCACAACGCTTGTGAGGACCCTGACATGAATGTTTGTGATCAGGTGCGTTGCACAGCGTCTGGAAGGACCCTGACAGGAATGTTTGTGATCAGGTGTGTTGCACAGCGTCGGAAGGACCCTGACAGGAATGTTTGTGATCAGGTGGGTTTCACAACGTTTGTGAAGACCCTGACAGGAATTCTTCTGATCAGGTGCGTTTCACAGCGTCTGGAAGGACCCTGACAGGAATGTTTGTGATCAGGTGCATTTCACAGCGTCTGGAAGGACCCTGACAGGAATGTTTGTGATCAGGTGGGTTTCACAACGTTTGTGAGGACCCTGACAGGAATGTTTGTGATCAGGTGCGTTTCACAGCGTTTGGGAGGACCCGGACAGGAATGTTTGCGAAGTGCCCCCCCACCGCAGTTAGCACGCAACAGTCGACAGCGGGCACTTCATTAACGTCCTTTTGCTGACATGATTTTCTAAACCTTTTAAGCTTTCTTTCCAATTCCAATACTGTATCTACAGATAGACTCGGTGAAATATAAATTGTAGAGAAAAAATAATTCAAATAAAAGAATAAACAGAACTATAAAATGTAATTCACTTACCACTTCTTCATGAGTTGCATTTTCTACATTTATGCCATTAACCTGAACAGATGACAAATTAAGAATTTTGAGATTATTAATATACATTACAAATAAAAATGCGATAAAGTGAAGGATTAAAGTATACAATACTGACCTGTAGAACAGCGTCTCCTACGAACAACATCCCTGTCTGGTCAGCTGCAGGGTTGCAAAAGTGGCACAAGTGTTAAGAGAAATCGCAGCGATGCTTTGCTTTGTTATGACGGTCATTTAAGCACAGTGTATGCAGCAACTAAAGTGGCCACCTGTGTTTGTATGCCTGTGTGCATGTGCCCATGTGAGTGTGCTTGTGTATGCATGTGCAGATGGGTGTGATCACATGTATGTGTGTGCATATGTGGGTACAGATGGCATGCATGGGTATTTGTGTTGACATGTATGTGCCTGTGTGTACACATGGATAGGTGTGCACGTGTGCATGTAGGTGGTGTCATGGGTATTTGTGAGTCTGAGCATGTGTCTGTGTTGACATGTATGTGCCTGTGTTTACAGATGGATGTATGTGTGCATGTGCGCGTGTGTGGGTGGCATCATGGATATTTGTGAGTCTGAGTGTGACATGTATGTGCCTGTCTATACACATGGATATGTGTGTGCATGTGTGGGTGTGGGTGGAGTCATGGGTATTTGTGAGTCTGGGCATGTAAGTCTGTGTTGACGTGTATGTGCCTATGTGTACACACGGATGTGTGTGTGCATGTGTGCACATGGTGTGGACATCAACACACACACCAATAGGCAGACACTTCATCAGGAAAACGAGACTGATATATGTGTATTAAGAGAGCTGCTGTCCAGTCACAGAAGACTTGTTTAATGTGGAAAACAAATGTCACTTCCTCTTAATAAAGGATTTCATTACAGGATATGGAAAATCTGATGTACATTTTTCATTAAGTGTACAATAAACAAGGAATTCCCAAAGCCACTTAGCATTTCCCCTCATTCTCCTAAACAAATGTACACAGACTGCTCTAATCAAAATGACTGTACCTAGAATATTGAAGCCAAAAAGGAGGAAAACGTACAAGGAAGTTCACTATAATCTATGTGGCATGTTTTTGCTTAACCTTTCCATCGTCATGGAGGCAGAGAGAGCCCCATTCAATACGATCGAACACATCTGCACAAAATCTGAGGCTTTTTCCCCAATTTTTGCCTTCATATAGGTTTGTTTCCATTGTAAGTCTTTGTTTAAATAGTGGAAAACAAGTAATGACCTATTCTTTGAAAAGGGAATACTCTTGACAAACTATACAGATTAAACATCAATTCTAAATACTACTTCTTGTGTTTAGTAAATATTAAATCACGTTGAAAATAAAGTGCAGTCTTCATATCACTGTACGTAGTAACGGTACCAATTCTGTACAGCAACGGTACTGATGTTAAGTGATCCAAATAAAGTTCTCATTTGCACCGAAACTTTCCATGGCAATGCTGCCATGGCCCATGCAGCAGTGGAAGCTCTTCTCCTCTGTGCCGTCTCCATGTGTTCAAGCTGCCCTCTCTCTCTGTCTCTCACTGTCTCTGTGCCTGTCTGTCTCTGTCTCTCTGTTCTTTACATGCTGTTGTTCTCCTCTCTAACCACACCAGGGTGGGTTGCCTCCTGAAAACATTTATTAATTATCTGGAAGAATGGGCTCCGAGCTGGAGCCTCAGGGGCATTACAACCCTAAATTTTAAGGGAATCAAAGCCTAACAGAAGAAAGTACCCATAGAAGATGTGGTTCCCATGTGAAATTACACAGGCATAGTGACTATATAGATCATATAATTAGTATGGATTATGGATTCCATGTGAAATTACACATGTGTACTGATTATGTAGATCATATAATTAATATGGATTGTAGATTCCACATGAAATTACACGTGTAGTGATGATATAGAGTGGATAATATGGATTATGGATTCCACATGAAATTACATGTTTAGTGATTACATAGTGTATAATTCGGATTGTGGATTCCATGTGAAATTACATGTGTACTGATTATAAAGATCATGTCGTTAATATGGATTGAGTATTCCACGTGAAATTACACATGTAGTGATTATGTAGATCATATAATTAATATGGATTGTGGATTCATGTGAAATTACACGTGCAGTGATTTCATAGATCATATAATTAATATGGTTTGTGGATTCCATGTGAAATTACACACGTGTAGTGATTATATAGATCATATAATTAATATGGATTGTAGATTCCACGTGAAATTACATGTGTAGTGATGATATAGAGTGGATAATATGGATTATGGATTCCACGTGAAATTACACATGTAGTGATTATATAGTGTATAATTAACATGGATTGTGGATTCCATGTGAAATTACATGTGTACTGATTATATAGATCATATAATTAATATGGATTGAGGATTCTACATGAAATTACACGTGGGTAGTGATTATGTAGATCATATAATTAATATGGATTGTGGATTCCATGTGAAATTACACATGTGTAATGATTATATAGATCATATAATTAATATGGTAGAGGGAGAGATATAGGCTGAGGTATAGGGTGAGGTGTACGGTGAGGTATAGGCTGAGGTATAGGGTGAGGTGTACGGTGAGATATAGCGTGAGGTATAGAATGAGGCAGAGACTAAGCTGCAGGCTGAGGAACAGGCGAGCCAGGTGCACCTGCCATCTCTCAGGCGTGGCCCTGCATGCCCTGGCTTACTACTCTGTCCCGCAAGCTGTTTCCACGGGACTCTAGATTAACGAATATAAAAATATCCCACATAAGAAACACAACAGTAACTTAGGCCATGTTCTTGTATATAACTCTCATCAACTCAAATAATCCAAATAATTTTTGACTTTCAATGAAATTGACTTTGTCTAAAAACTATTGTTATTTAACTGCTAACATCTGCTATTTATAAAGTATATTTTCTTGCCCCATATTTCCTGAATTTTTTTTTAGAGTCTTTTACCTGTAGTTATATTTATAAAATAAACTAAAAGGAGATAAAATCTGTGTGGGGCATAAAGTCCCCACAGCTCAGCAGCATGAAGTCCTATGAATTATGAAGCCAAAACATCTAAAAATTGTCACATCCTATGACATGAGTTTAATACAGATTCTGGCCAGCCCCATCCAGGTTATGAAACCTTCCCATCCAGGCTGCAGCGCCAGCCCTGCCCATGCTGCAGAGTCAGCCTCATCCAGGCTGAAGGACCAGCCCCGTCCAGGGTGCAGCGTCAACCCCGTCCAGGCTGCAGAGTCAGCCCCATCCATGGTGCAGGACCAGCCTCATCCAGGCCACTGAGTCAACCCCGTCCAGACCACAGAGTCAACCCTATCTAGGGTGCAGGACCAGCCCCATCCACGGTGCGGAGTCAGCCCCATCCAGGACACAGAGTCAACCCCATCCAGGCTGCAAAGTCAGCCCCATCCAGGGTGCAGGACCAGCCCCATCCAGGGTGCAGAGTCAGCCCTATCCAGGACACAGAGTCAACCCCATCCAGGCTGCAAAGTCAGCCCCGTCCAGGGTGCAGGACCAGCCCCATCCAGGGTGCAGGACCAGCCCCATCCACGGTACAGAGTCAGCCCTGTCCAGGACACATAGTCAACCATGTCCAGGCCTCAGAGTCAGCCCCATCCAGGATGCAGGACCAGCCCCATCCACGCTGCAGAGTCAGCCCCATCCAAGATGCAGAGGCAGCCATGCCCAGGCCACAGAGCCAGCCCCATCCAAGCCGCAGAGTCAGCCAAGTCCAGACTGCAGTACCAGCCTTCTAACCAAGCTGTGCACTCTGACTCTTCCTCCTGGGCCACAGACTCTGTGGAGTAGTTAAAGTGATTTCTTAAAACGCTAATCACGTCATCTCACTCTTAGAGCCCACCAGGGGCTTTACACTTAGCTGGAGATAAAACCTACATGTGGCTTCCAAGCCCCTGTGCTAGGTTCAAGCCTCTCAGGACCCCTCTGGTCGCCAAGACGGGCCTGGGTTCCTCAGGTGCCGGCTGCCGCCCTCACTGCTGTGGCTCCTCCCACACTGCGCCTGGGGAGTCTTAAGCGTCTCTTAGGGTCCACAAAAGCCTCCCCCCAGGGGCACTTTTCCTTAACCGGTAAGCTGAGACCTCTCTGTTCTGCTCTACTTTTCTAAGCTCTCATTACGGGGTATGTGTTTCCCTTCCCTCCCTTCCTCCCTTCTTCCCTTCCTTCCTCTCTTTCTCTTTTTTTCTTCCTTCCTTTTCTTTCCCTCCCTCCCTGCCTTCCTTCCTTCCTTTTTCTCCTCCTTTTCCTCCTCCTCCTCCTTCTTCCTCTTCTCTTCTTCTTCCCTTCCCTTTTCTTTCATTTTCTTCCTTTATTTATTGTATTCCAGGCCCCTCTTATAAAGCCTGGCTCACTTTATATTTGTTAAAAAGAAATAACAAATGCGTAAATTGAAAGAGTCTAGATTAAACTTCATGGAACCTTTGCAAATATAACTGAGTAAAAATGAGTTGCAGTATAGACATGCAGCCCTTTTCAACCTTATTTTTTCGAACATAAAGATCAATTCGTTTGCCACATGGCTGAAATGCATCTGTAAACCAGAAATAATGGATGATTATTTGTCAGAATATTTTTTCTGAGTACATATTTCCATATGTTAGCCACAGTCAGTCGACTCCTTCTGGCCCCTGAGCCTCAGAAACCAAAAACCTGCCCTAGCATCTAGTTAATGGATCATGGCTGAGGATGCCAAGTGACCAATTAATCGTCATAATTCTCAATCCTGAGTTTAAGAAGCACCACCTATATTAAATACCTACTTGACGCATCAGAAACTAAGCTTCAGATTGTCTAAAGGTATAGAGATAAGGTTGTTCTTACCAAATTATTTTACACCATGGTCTGAATGGATCTATATGAAATAAAAATCTCTGTGCATTTAGAGGCATTGATTTTTACAAAACAAACTTTAGCTACTTGTGGAAAGTAGTCATTGAACAAGTCCAGGGGAGGAGATAATGTGTTCTTAAGATGACACCTACGTTAATCACTCAGAGTAACTGACTTAATCTCTTTGTTTATGAACGTCAATGAAGACACATCTGATTTATCTAACCTAAAGCAGAAAGCAGCATTTTGTTTTGTTAACAAGCCACATGTGTGCCTGAGATCCCACAGAACAGCAGAAAACAAAATGTATAACCAAATTCCCTGGAAAGAACGGTATCTAGAGTTTTCAGAATGGAGCTGCTATTTCTTGTCTTGAACTAATGCAGTGAGGACTATTTTGCTCTAGAGTTGGTCAGAAGCTGCCTCCAGATGGCAGAAAAATTCACATAGGGCAGTGCTGAGCCCGAGGGGCAGCAGCCTCCCTGGACCCGGGCTTTTCTGCAGGGCCTGGGGTTTAATGACGTGACAATGAACTGCAGCCTCCTCACCCAGCATGCCCATGGGGAGCACAGCAGCACTAACTTGGGGAGAAGTCTGCTTCATGAAAACCTTTTACAGACACTTAGAGAGTTCTGATGGGCTGAGTCAATGCATTTTCTGTTTTGATTTGAGCTCTGAAGCCACTCAGGGACCTCAGTCTGGGAGAAGCACGGCTCCCAGGGCTGACTGGTCCTCACTCGTCTCCCACGGGGAGAGCTCGAGGTTCTGCAGGTCCCGAAAGCCTGGAGCCCTTGCAGGCGTTGAAGCAGTGGGGCTAGTGAGGACCCAAGGAGCTGGTGCATAATTTTTGTATGCACAAACATAATGTTATAAATTCTCAAGCAATGAAATTAAAATGCCAGCAGCAATCTAGGTAAATAGCAAAGCACTGGCACACAATTTTTGCAGTTTTTGCAGAAAATTAAAGGATCTAATTAAAATCCTTAAAGATGTGCAAATCCTTCCTTAACTAAAACTCAGGAGTTTGAACAGCAAAAAAAAAATAATTTTAATGTGATGAGACAATGCTTGTTGATTGATTCTCCATTTTCTCCCTCCTCTTGCTGTGGGAAACAGTTAGACTCCCTCAGTTCTGGAGCTGTCACTTGGGTTACACATTTGGCAACCAGGCAAAGGGAAGTCCGGCCTCTCCTCAGGCCCCACCAGAGTCCCTCAGCAAGAGTAACGCAGCGTGAAATCACTTTCTCTTTGTTCACTGGCTTTTTTGCTCTTGTTTCCTCTCTTGCCTTCTGTTTGTGGCAATAAGCTGGGTTATTAAAACTACTGATAACTGAATTTATAGTAAACCGTAAGTTCATCATTTCCAGAATGCTCAAGGTTCTTAAATAGACTGACTATACTAAATTAGCTTACAAGCTATCAAAATTAAAGTGTTAGCAAAATTTTCACAGAAGGTTAAGTAATGATTGTGCTTTGGTCCTAAATGTAGCTTAAGAAGTAAAGAGAGCAGAGAAACAGCCACACATCATGGAGCTGCATGGCGCTATTAACAGCCAGAGTTTACAAACAACATTAAAAAGTGTGAACCCTGTTTTCATACTACTCATAAAGACCCATCTAAAAAGAAAAAAGAAAGAAAGAAAGAAAAAGCGTGAACCCTTGTGAAATGTGGGCTTAAAACCAACCTTCTTAAGCAATTTTGGTTCAGTGAAAGGGAGCAGGAAGGAGAGCCACTCCCAGTTATTGAATGAAAGGTAGTTACAAATACTTTCCAATTAAATCTGTGAAATCTTTTTCACTTGAGGGACATTTTTAGCCTTAAAAAATGAAAAAGTGGTAAAATGAGTGATAAAATATAATCATAAAAGTTTGATTTTAATTCGTAATTTTAATTAATGCCCCTAAATAAAATGAACTATTTGGTCAGATTAGGCAAGGTTTGCTGATTTTAGCTGAAAAGTGATTCTAGTTAATTCCTATGGTAATACGGCCACTGCCTCATTATACAAAACGGAAATACAGTATAATGCATTTTAATCCGTATATTCAAACGTCTGCAAAAAGTTATAATGAGGTAATATTTTGTTTTATTATACTTGCTTTTTCAAAATAAAGTAATTACAGGGTTATTTGAGGTCACGTAAAGGTAATGTAATCAAGGTTTGGAAACAACTGCGTTATGACCGTAACAGGTTTTTCTTGAAAATTAGAATGTGTAAAGTTCAGACACTTCTATTAAATATTTATTCACATATACATGTGGGTAGCATTATATAATATTTATTACCAAGTCAATATTAACTGAGTCAGATTTTATTATTTATTTGAATTAATAATGACTAAAATTACTGAGCATTTCTTACAGGTTAGACAACCTTCATAGTCCTTATGGACTTATTTAAACCACATCACACCCCATTTGTAAGGCATAATTATCACCCCACGGTGAATATTTCCGACCTCAGAGTCAAAATTCAGACCACGCACCCACGCCAACACCTGTGCATGTCAGCAGATTCGACACTTAGCAGAGAATGGAAGGCACAGAAGACATACAGTATGATTTTAATTACAGTGAAGTTGAAACCAAGCAAAACTAAACCATGTGTCGTGTGGGGATACACGTGGTCGAACTGTAGAGAAAAGCAAAAGCACGGTTTACGCTGACCTCAGGAGAGAAGGAGCAGGTGCAAGGCACGTGGCTCTGGGCAGTGCTTAGCTCTGAAACCAGAGGGAGGGTGAGCGGGCGTTTGTCTGCTCTAGAGGTTTAGAGGATTGCATCATGTATACTCAGCTTACACATTTCTCAGCTTCTTACGCAGCTTATACTCAGCTTACACAGTGGAGGGTAGCTAACCCACCTAACAGCAGCCAACCTGCACCCAACCCCGCCATTCCCCTCCAGAATTACTCCTTCATTCCCTACCCACTGTCTCCAGAACAGGCAACCTAGAAACAGACTCACGGTTTACTTACTACCCAGATACATGATCAAAAGATAATGTGACAAAACTGAAGGGAAAATTGCCTACATCCTCTCTTTAATTAACCATGTACATTTTCATATAAAAATATAACTTCATGATGCCACCATCAGGAAAGAATTTTTTCTTTTCAGGTAATTTGCATGGTGTTGAAACAACAGCAGCTGGGGTGATCTGAAGTTGTTCCCTCTGAGTCTAAAAAGGAGTGCTGCTTTTACTCAACTTCCCCGTGGCTCTGACTATATTTGTGTTCTTGGGTTGCTGTCAAACCCATTAACCCGTACATATATATGTCTGAAAATTATCTGATCAAATAAGCTCTAATATTTTTTTAAATAAAAGGTTTCTGAAACTTTAAATAAGTTTACAGTTTAACTTAATGTTTTGTAAAACAATGTAGCAGAGACTATGTTAAAAATCAGTATAAGAATGTGTATTTGACAGTTCAGAGAAAAGCAGCCTAGAACATAGGTGACAGTAAATGGAAACATTTTCACATTAGGTGAAGAGCTCAAAAGAAAAAGGATTTGGAAATGGGTTAAGGGGACCCTCATAAAAGTGTGAACTAGAAGAATGAATGTTTCTGAATTTTCTCTGAAACTTTACGCTAAGGAAAATGAATAGTATGTCCCATGTTTGTGATCATTTTCAAAAGAGCTCACTTTAAACATGCATAGACTCCAATGATATCACTAAAATACATAATCTGATAGAATGAAAGGCAAATGGATTTGCCAAAAACAACTTGAAACTTGTGCACTGAAGGCCAGGGTATGGCTGAATCCATCCCCTCAGCTTGACTCTGGAACTTAAACTGCCTTTTTACATCCTGATAACCAAGAATAGTGCTCCAGAGTCTAAATGTTTCTACCAAGAAAGAAACACTAGTCAAACTCAGACACTAAGAACTGTCAGTCAAAACACATCTTCTAATTAATACTAACTTAAGCAAATTAACTCAGGAATAAATCAGACAATATTTATGTAATCTTAACAGACCAGAATGTCTTACAATTGGAAACCCGTGTCAACACAGAGAGCTGACTGCATCTCACTAGCAGGGCATTTTAGAGCCAGAGTCTGTATCTTGTCTGGGGCCCCTGTTGACTGTATAAATCCTATAATGATTTTTTGAATTTACATTGTGTTACCTGATAAAAGAAAGATCATTAAATTTGTTTTTATTACCATTTAGTCAAAGCTATAGAAAAACTACTATGGTATTGATGATAGGTTGCAGGATTTAGCTATCTGCGGCAAATGAAACTCTAAATTGGTAGTGTCAATGCGTACACCTAAGTTTCAATAGACCTTCTTTACGTCTGCAGAGTACCCAGTGATGACCGACTCATGAAGAGCTATGAAAAATGGTTCACTACACAGAGATTTTAATCTCTAACACTGTACTCCAGCAAATGAATCAAGCTTCTTAGCAAGAAAAGAAATTCATAATTTGTGACTTGGGCACAAAACTTTCTCAGGTCACTCCAAAAAGATGGGCCTAGTGCATTCTTTTAATTAAAGTAAAATGTTTCCCAGAGTTCTTGAGGAGGGGGAAGAAATGCTGAAAGGATGGATGAGTCATCTACATAGAGTTCCTACCAGCCCAACTGTGATGATGTCTCAAAAAGAAAACTTTTGTCATTTCTTAAAATAATTTCAGCAGTGTTACAGATCTTTTTGAATTTTTCTAGCTGGAAAAACTGTAATGCAAGAAAAAGATTTTATTCTGTAAAATATCATTAATCCAAAAGGAAAAATTAAAGTGTATCTTCTTTGTTATAAACATGAGTTGGTTTTATTCAACTGAGAAAATCATATTGCTATTTTTAAATAGTGAGCTTATTCTCGGAGTGAGCTAGAAAAAATTACGCAAAAATTATGTTGTCACTTCACCAAATGGCTCTAAAGAATGTCATCCATGAATCTGGGATGTCCACGTCCATTATGAGTCTCAGCCTATTTACTAAGGAGAAGTAGTAAAGGAAGCCAGAGACTTACAGACTCGGAAATACTTTCATTGCTCACATTGCGTAAAATATGCAAGAAAAATAGGACATGCACATATGGCTTTTAAGTTTTTTGGCCAAGAATTTAAGATGAATGAGTTATTTTGCTTGTAACTCTTTATTATCAGGAACCCTATAATCAGTAAGAAGTAGGCTTGCTCCCTACAAATGTTAAGTGGATATATGGCCCACAAGAATTTTTATTACAACCTTGGGGACACCACCTTAAAATATTTTATAAATTAAATTCTGTGAAGATAACATGTTATAAAATATTAAAGAGCTATTTAAAGGCATTCTCTTGATGGTAATGAGAGGCCACATTGTCCAGTCTCAATAAGCTCTGCAGTGACACACTGACTGCAGGGTCTACTGCACAGCTCATCAGAAATCCTTTCATACCAAGTTCTAGTCAACACCATGAAAACCAGAGGTGGTTGAGGTTTCCAGTTTCACTTCAAAAGGATTAAACGTGAAATGCCATAAGTTATATGCATATAATAATAAAATTGCTAAATTTAAAAAATCGAATGTTAAGGACTAATTAGAATGGCAAATAATACATATAAAGTTAAATTAATGCAGTCACAAAGTTGACCTTCATATGTGGCTCTACAGTTTGACATTCAGAAGAGAGACAACCATGATGAAATTATTAATTTCCAATGTCCAATATATCCACAATTTTTTGTGTCTATTTACCAGAAGAGACACATTTCCCTGGGATGGAACCCCAAATAATGACACAGACCTTTACAGAAATGAAACAATGTATCATACTGCACACTGAGTTCAGAAGCATGTTTGCAGAACATGTAGATACAAACTTTATCTTGTCATTTATCATAAAGACTTCTGGTAAAGTCCAGTGACTCTAAAACAGCGTCAAAGAAGGATGTTCTGCAGAGGAGCTAAACAGTGAGAACCATGTATAATGTTCTTGGAAAATCATTTGTTAGAATATTTAGAAAAATGAATGAATGAAGAGCAAATCCTTTAGCTTATCTCAAGAACTGTCTCATCTCACTGTGGGTACTTTCTGAAAATGGCCTGCATAAAATGTCTGTGTTGTTTATTCAAGACTGACTGCCCTGCTGTACAATATTTTTCTCTGAAAATGGAAAGGCCAGACACTTACTCTTAGGTGTATGGATCTCCCATTCCTCACTGGAAGTAGATGATTAATAGTTTCCTAATCATAAACTGAATTGTTTCCTAACAGTTCCCAAGTCAAAAATGCAGATTTCATTTTTAAAAAACCAACTGGAATATAAGAAAGTCACATTAAGTGGCTGTCAAAAGACAAACTGAACATTCCCGGTGCACTCTCATCCTGGCTAATGGCTATCAGCCTGGGACAAGAAGAGTTCCAGTGTCTGCTAGACAAGTGCAGAACCTGTCCACAAGTCAAACCCCTAGTTTGGAGAAGTCCTAGTTTTTAACACAGTTTTCACCCTCCACCATATCATGGCAATATATAAACAATATCGAAAGTTGGCATAGAAAACCCAGATGAAACTGTGAGGTTCTGAGAGAAGCAGGGTGACCAGAGCTTGTATTCATTTCTCAAACACTTACTATTTCTGTACTGTGTATTTTGTACTGATGGAGGCATCACTTAAATGAAACAGAAATAATGGAACAGTTATGAATTAATGTGTAAAGCAGATACTCATTATGTTGCAAAGCCTGTTAACATGAGAATACATTAAAATCCATGGAATATATTTTTTCAAATTTTTATATGTATTCATATGTATAATAAAATTATATATAATTATTTTGCTCATTTTTATAAAAGCAATTTTGCCTTTATACAGCCCCAGATGGTGAAATGAGTAGACTCTAGATATAATCACGATTCCATCATTCACAGTATGCAGAAATAAGTAAATTACATGCCTTACAGAATGGCAAATTAAAAACCATATGATCACCTCAATAGATTCAGGAAAAAAAGGATTTGATTAAATTAACAACTCTTCATGACAAAAACTCTCAATAAATTAGGTATAGAAGGAAAGTGCTTCAAAACAATAAAGGCCACATATGACAAGCCTGCAGCTAACATTATACTGAATGGAAAAGCTGAAAACTGGAACAAAACAAGGATGCCCACTCTCACCACTCTTATTCAACGTAGTATTAGAAGTCCTAGCTAGAGCACTCAGGCAAGAGAAATAAGTAAAAGACATCCAAATTGAAAAAGAGGAAGTCAAATTGTCCCTTTTTGCAGATGACATGATCTTGTATAGAAAAACCTGAAGGCTCTACCAAAAAACTCTTAGAACTAATAAATGAATTCAGCAATGAATCAACATACAGAAATCAACAGTGTTTCTAAATGTGAACAATGAACTTGCTGAAAATAAATAAACCAATCCCATTTACAATACACAATACACACACACACACACACACACACACACACACACCCCTTGGAATAAATTTAACCAAGTATATGAAAGATCCCTAAAAGGAAAACTATAAAACACTGATAGAAAAATTTGAGGATGACACAAAGAAATGACATACCATGTTCATGGACCGGAAAAATCAAGACTGTTAACATGACCATAGTCCCCAAAGTGACCTAAAAATTAAATACAAACCCTTAGAAAAATACCAATAACATTCTTCAAAGAAATAAAAAATAAAATACTAAAATTTACATAGAACCACATGAGGTCCCAAGTAGCCAAAGCAATCCTGAGAAAAAAGAATAAAGTTGGAGACATTACAATTCCTGATTTAAAATTACATTACAAAGTTATAGTAACCAAAACAGCATGGTACAGGCAAAAAACAGGTAGACCAATCAAACAAGGTAGGTATCCCAGAAATCAATCCATGTATCTATAGACAACTGATTTTTTACACAGGCTTCAAGAACATACATTGAGAAATTTTTTCTTCAATAAATGGTACTGGGAGAACTGGCTATTCACTTGTAGAAGAATGAAACTGGACCCTCATCTCTCACTTTGCATAAAAAATCAACTCAAAATGGATCAAAGATCTAAATGTAAGACTCAAAACTATAAAACTACTAGATGAAAAAAATAGAGGCAATGGTTCTGGACACTGGTCTGAGAAAAAACTGTATGAATAAGACCTCAAAAACACAGATAACAAAAGTAAAAATAAACAAAGAGCTATATCAAACTAAAAAGGTTATGCACAGCAAAGGAAACAGCAGAGTGAAGAGATAAGCTACAAAAAGGGAGCAAATATTTTTAAACTATTTATCTGACAAAGGATAAATATCAGAGTACACAAGGAACTCAAATCTCTCAACAACAAAAACAAATAATCCTACTGAAAAATAGGCATATGATTGAATAGACATTTCTCAGAAGAAGACAAATAACTAAATATACGAAAAAATGCTTAAGATCACTAATCATCAGGGCAATGCAAATAAAAACCACAATAAGATATTATCTTACCCCTGTTAGAATGGTTATTACTAAACAGACCCAAAAAATGACAAATGTTGGTGAGGGTGCAGTGAAAAGGAAACTCACACACTGTTGGTCATAATGTAAACTAGTATAGCCACCATGGAAAACAGTACAGAGGTTTCTCAAAAAAAATAAAAATAAAAATAGAATCACCATATGATCTGGCAATCCCACCACTAGCATTTAAGCAAAGGAAAGAAAAACAGTATGTCAAAGATATATCTGCACCCCATGTTAATTTTGCAATAGCTGCAAAAGTCAAGATATGGAACAAACCTAAGTGTCCCGCAACAGGTGAGTGAATAAAGACAATGTGGTGCATACACACAATGGAGTATATATATTCAGCCACACAGAGATTGAAACGCTGCCATTTGTGGCTGCATGGGTGAACCTGAAGGACAGGACTTTAAGCGAAGTCAGCCAGGCCCAGGAATTTAAACACTGCATGTTCTCACTCATATGTGAAAGTTGAGCCAGACAGGAGGAATACTTCTAGTGTTCTACAGCACTGTAGAATGATGACAGTTAGCAATAATATATTGCATATTTTCAAATAACTACAAAAGAGTATATTGAATGTTCCCAACATAAAGAAATGATAAATGTTGGAGATGATGAATATGATAATTACCTTGATCTGAGCACTATACACTGTATGTATTGAAGCATCCTTACGTACCCCATAAATACGTACAATTGTGTTAATTTAAAAAACCAAAAACGCAGCTTCATTCTATCTCTGTATGCCACACCCTAATGTCTACTTCTGTCATTTATTATATCATCACATCCTATTCTGAAATTTACTAACTGATCTAATGTGTTACTTTTTGCCACAAGAGAGAAAAAGTTTCTCAATTGAGAATAAATTAAGCAAAACACACATCAATATTAAACCAGCTGACATTTACTTATTGTAAATCTGCAAGAAAAGAAAGGTAGTATGCCCATCTAAAGGATGCCAGATGAGTCTTTCCTTTTGTGATTTAGACTTACAATAATTCATCTTAAAAAATTTTGTATTTTGGAGGTATGGTAGGTTATTAAGGGTTTTGAATGACTAACATCAAGATATTAGAGGAAAACAGTAAACTTCAAACCTAAGAAGGATACAAACAAAAATATGCACAAATGCTTGGGTCCTCTGAAAGCAAAGGGAGGGAGGGAAAGGGAAGAAGCAAGAGGAGGACAGGAGGGAGAAAGAAGGGAAAGCTCAGTTTCCTGTCACACAGTCTTGACTTTAAAAAGGATTTAAAAAAAAAACTCTACTTTCATAATAAAGTTCATGAATGAAGAAATGAACACAGTTTTAGTATTCTGAAATATACATGCTATGCAAGAAATCTCTCGAGTAACCAGACTTTAGTAGCTACAGTGGCTTAACATTTAGCATATTAAAATGAAGACTTTTAAATAAAAAAAAAATTATTTAACGTAATTTGAAGGTTAATGCTTGTGTTGATTCAAATTGTGAATGTCCTGTGGATGTCCAGTAGATTTTTGTTACTATTTTTTAATAAGTGTGTCTGTTTAAGGCATACAAAAAGATGTTACAGATAGCAAAACGGTCACTATAGTAAGGCAAATCAACATATCCATCATCTCACCTGGGTATCCATATTTTTGTTTTACTTTGTTTGTGTGTCTGTTGTGTGTCAAGAGCAGCTAAAATGTAGCAGGAATCCCCAACACAGTATGATTGTGTGACCTTTAGTCCTCATGCTGGGCACTGAACCTCTAGACTTGCTCACCTACTTGTGTACTGCTTTGCATCCTCTGACCTATAGCTCCTCATTCTGCCCCACTGCCACCTCCCCACTGCTGGTGACTACTGTTTCACTTTCCTTCTCTGCAAGTTTGACCTTTTCCTCAGATTCCACACAGAAGTGAGGTCATGTAGTATTTCCCTTTAATGTCTGGCTTGTTTCCCCTGGCATAGCGTCCTCCAGATTCATCCCTGGTGTGAGAAAGGGCAGGACCTCCTCCTTCTTAAAGACTGAGTAATATTCCATCCTACATATTTTCAAATGGTAACTGACAATTTATGATCATACAAATTTACAGGATAAAAATGTTACGATTTATGAATGCAATGTGGGATAATGAAACCAAGCTGGTTAACATATCTATGACCTCAAATACCTCACATTTTTATAATGAAAACACTTAAGATAATTTTCTTAGCAATTCTGAAATGTACAATAATCTATTTAAAAGCTATCTTTGCTACAATGTGCAATAGAACTTAAAAAATATACTTCTCCTGCATAACTGAGTCTGTGGCCTCTGATCATTGTCTCCCTGTTCTCCAATGCCCAGCCTCTGTAATCACCACTCTACTCTCTGCTTCCATGAGTTCAATTTAGATTCCATATATAAGTGACAGCATGTGGCACTTGTCTTTCTGTATCTGCCTTGGCTATTTTTAATTGGGTTACTTGTTCTTCTCCTATTAACTTGAATTAATTCTTCATAAATTTTGAATATTAACCTCTTATCAGATACACGTTTTGCAAATATACTTTCCCAATCCATAGGCTGCAGCTTTGTTTTCTCTGCTGTGCAGAAACTTTTCAGTTTGATGTAGTTCAATTTATCTATTTTTGCTTTTGTAGTCTGAGCTTGTGGTGTGACAGCCAAGAAATTACTGCCAAGGCCAATATCAAGGAGCTCTTCTCCTGTGTTCTCTTCCAGGAGTTTTATGGTTTCTGATCTTACAGGTAGATTTCCTGTAAGGTGTAAGGTCAGGGTACAATTTTACTCTTTCACGTGGAAGTCGTTTTCCCAGTAACATTTATTGAGAAGACTACACATCCTGCATTGTATCCTCTTGATGCCCTTCTCCAAAATTAGTTGAACATATCTGTTTAGATTTACTTCTGGGCTTTCTATTCCACTCCACTGCTGTATGTGTCTGTTTTTCATACCAACACCATATTGTTTTGATTACTACAGTAATAAAACTTTAAATCAGAAATTGTGATGCCTGCAACTTTTTTTTTCTTAGAACTGTTTCACCATTCAGGGTCTTTTGTGATTCCATATGAATATTTGAATTGTTTTTTCCGTTTCTGTGAAAAATGTCATTGGGATTTTGATAGGGATTACATGGAATCTACATATCACTTTGGCTCATATGTATTTTAGCAATATTATTTTGATCCATGAGCTCAAAATATCTTTCCATTTATTTGTATCTTCTTCAATGTTTCGAACTGTCTTCATCAATATTTTATAGCTTTCATTGTACAGGTCTTTTATCTCCTTGGTTATATTTATTGCTAAGTATTTTACTTTTTCTGGTGCTTGTATTAATAAATGGGATTGTTTTCTTGACTTAAGGTATTATTTGTGTATAACAATGCTATTGACTTTTGCATATTAATTTTGTATGCTGAAACTTTCCTGAATTTAATCATTGGTTCTAACGGTTTTTCTGTGGAATCTTTGGGGTTTTTATATACAGAATCATGCCATCTGCAAACAGATAACTTTATTTCTCCCTTTCTGATGTGGACGCCTTTTATTTTTCTTGTCTCATTGTTTGTGCTAGTAGAAGGTTCGTCGTTCTGTGTAAGTGTGTCAACATCTTCATGAGTAACAGCGAGCCTCGTGTCCAACTTGACACTCCGCTATAGTTCAGCTGGCCTCCATGTGAGAACCCACCCTTCAGCTGAGGACACTTCCCAGTACTGAACAGTAAATGCTCTGCAGAAGAATGACTGAAGTGTTCCCATTCACCTTGCCTTGCTTTCTGGGACAACACACCCCTTCCTTTCTGTTGCAGTTTTCTGGGTATTTTCTAATTGTCTCATTTGTCTCTTGAATATACACATCAAATTAGCTATAGGGCCCAAGCCTATCCAAACTCTTACAGAAACATGATTATTAAATTATTTATTACCATTTATTTAATTAAATGGAATTAAACTGTGGCTGTGACTGAATTTTATTTGTAGCTAATGAGATGACATGCTATAGCAGGAAGAACTGTATTTTGAGGGAAAAATCTAAGTGTATAAGTAAAGGAGACTTTACTAGCCCTTGTTAGCTGAGTAAAACTGGACAACTCATTACTCCGTTTATCTGCTGCCCTATGAAATGTGAATAATCATGGATCTCATCCATTTCATATGGTTTTTATGAAGATCCAGTGAAAATGGAAGTTATTTTCTTGTGACAAAATATCAGTGTCAGGAATTCCTATGCATATGGTGCCCCCAACTTCCACGGCCCTTTTCATCACATGGTTCTCCTCATCCCCTCTCTGTGTGTTACCTGCAGTCTGGCTTGGGTTTCAAAGGTTTTGTCGTGTTGGAAACACCACATGTAAATTCCATCCAATCACAGAGGAGGGCTTCATTCTTCCTGTTATTAAGTATGAACTGGGTGATCACTGAAGGCAAGCCACCGTGATGAGGAATAAAAGGGGCTTAGGGGACTTGGCCAGGTTGCCTTTGCTTTCCAAAAGCATGACATGTCAGGATGAAGACATGCACACAGCTCTCCACACCAAGCACCTCAATGACAGTATGCATCCCCTATTACCAAGGAACAAGGTGAGAACCTCAGGGGCAGGGCCACCAGGTGTGCGTTCTAACCTGCTGTCACATGTGGGGGAGGCCGAGCTTCCAGGTGAGGGTAGAGACTGGGGGTGGGCATCTTGTGCCCCGCGTCAGAGCAGGGCGGAGACAAAGGTGGCTGCAGGACCCAGGACGCTGAGGTGAGCTCGAAAGCCTGGCATGGACAATGGCTTTTCTGGAAGCAATGGAGTCGTGGATGGTTTCTGGGACAGGGGCAGCCAAGTCCTGAGGAAGAATCTCATCGGAGGGAGAGTGAGCAGGAGTTCGGCATCCTCAGTACTGAACCACGCTCAGAGTGATCCAATCCTCATAAAATCTATGTATAGAATGGGTCAAATCCAATCGCCCATGGTGATTTTAGGTATTAAAATAGACTTTTTGGTGACCGGCTGCTGAGTAGGCTGGCAGGCCACCTGAAGGAGCACGCGTGTGGTTCCTGGCGTGTGGGCCTTGGCAAGGGCACACACCTCACTGAAGCGGTGAATGAAGGTGTGAAGGATGCCATGTCTAAGCAGCTAAGGTGCACCTCATACAGAACCACACATGGCAGCCACCATATCTAAGCACTAAGTCCTGCAGCAGATGCCTGAAACCACAGACAGAAACAAACCCCAGCCAGGGCCTTTGCACGGCACAGCTGGCAATGGCAGAATGCAAGTGGGGCCACCCCACGCTCTCCCTGCCCTGGCCCAGCCCTCCCAGCCTCACAGCAGAGCCCGGCCTGCTCCCACGGTTCAGCAGAGGGCAAAGTGCGTGGCTGTCTGCAAAAGGAAGCCCTCATTCCCCTAACTAACTAAGAGGGTGGCTCGCCAAGAACTTGTTCCCTCAGCCTTTCTGAGGGTGGACTTGGGTCTGGTTCTGGTGGGTGAGATGGAAGTGAAGGAATACTGTGAAGACTTTCCTTCCTGGAGATGGAACCACGGTGCTTCTTCGGGGCTGGTGCCCCATTTCCCTTCTTTCCTACCTAAAATGAAGATACGTTATCTTGAAGTACAGCCACCATTTTGCAAATATAAGGCAATGAATGTAAGGATAAAACCCACGAGGTAAGGATGGTGCCGCAGGAGGATGGGAAGATACTGGGAGAAAACCACACCAGACAGCTGGATTTCTCGTTCAGTGAGATGAGCAAGCCCTGTGCACTCAAACCACCACAGCTGAGAGGATTTCACAGCACACAGCCTCTCCTGGAACAGGGTCCCCAGGTTTTCACAATGCCAGCACCCCAGGTCATACACGCTGACCCCTGTCCACTCAAACCACCACAGCTGAGAAGATTTCACAGCACACAGCCTCTCCTGGAACAGGGTCCCCAGGTTTTCACAATGCCAGCACCCCCGTGGCCATACACGCTGAGGAAGTGACATTCGCAGGGCTCAGGCCAGGCTGACAAGTGAGTTTTTCCCATGAGGAACATACATGCAGAAACCTAAAACTTAGGTAAACATGTGCACATTAAAAGTGTATCAACTTAACAAAAGAAGTTCAACTATAAAAAGAAAGCTCGATACAAAGTGTTTATTTTTAAATTATTCTGAGAGAACTAATCAAATCTCCTATCAGTAATCAAATAACCCAAGCATCAATAGCACAGAGACTGTCACTCAGCTGGCCCGAAAAGAGACTGCTTTTTCCTTTTCTGGTTTAATGATTTCACTATTACTGCACTAGGAAGTATCAAAATTACATTACTCAACCCTAGGCAACAACAACATAAAGCAATAACCCGAGGAATCAGAAAAGTAAAGAACTGATGAAGAAACGCCGCAACCACACTGCATCATTCTTTACAAATGTTCTAACGAGGGACAACACCTGTGAGGACCCAGAGATGGGTCCTGGGGTCACACCTCGCTCATTCACGTGCATGGGTGCCCCTGTGCATGTCATATCTTTAATGTGTCTTTGCCTCAGTGTCCTCATCTGTAAAATGGGAATGAAAATCGCATTCAGTATCTCATAGTGTAGTTAAAGGTCATATCATGAATGCCTGAAAGAAAGTATTAGCAAAAATGTCGCTGTATTTTTCTGCAGAGTCTTATCCATACATGACATACCATAACTTCTTTGTATCTTTGCTTATTGTTTATCTTCTCCCACTATAATGTACATTCTCTGAAAGCAAGAAATCGTCTTTTTTTCGCTTCTCTACTCTCAGCACAGAGGACAGTGCTTAGCACGCAGGGGTCTGTAGCATTTGTTAACCAAATGACCAAATCTATGCCTGCACACCTATAATCACAGCATGTGCAGAGGTTTTGTCTAGTGTTTATGAAGTTTAAAATCATCAAATGGATCATTTGCAGGAATTTATAATCATTACTTGAAAGGTTAATAAATTGAAGGAATTAAAATATGTGATTGATATTTGATGCTCAAGAAAAATTATATTTAACTTTTCAAATATAATATTAATAAATTTCTCATTAAACACAATAAAAATAATTATAGATCTCCCCCAAAATATACAATCTCACCAGGTATTAAATAACCTCTAGACATTTGTGCTCAACCCTTTATCTGCACTGAGGAGATTCTCAGACCTAGCTAGACGTCTCGGCCTCTCCACACCCATGACGTGGACCTGTGAAGCTCGAGTCCCTGTGATGAGAGGTCTGAAGGTCTCCACATTAAAGGGACTGGGGCATGGGGGCTCCGGGGCGTGTAATCCTGCACACTGGGCTGCACCTGAATGGTGCCATCAGAACCTCTGGCTCTGTCATGCTCCGCAAAGCTGCTCAGGCAATTCATGCGCTCAGGAGCCACTTCATGAAGAATTGAAGGCGCAAGTGAGCTGAGCCAGCTGCCTGACTTCACTGTGACGTCCGGCCACCGTCCAGCGTCGGGCTGCCCACGCCTAACTCAGGCCTCAGGCGTCTTCTTCTCTCCACCTACAGCAAGTCTCTGGAGAACCACCTCAGTGCCATTCATTTAATTTAAATGCCTCTCTTTAAACATTCTCTTACCCTGATAGGGTCCTCTGAGCTTCACCCAGGTCCGCTGGCCAGCAAATAAGCCCTGAAACGCAGCACGGATCTCCTGCCATCCAGAATGTCTGCTTCCGATATTCACTTAACATCCCAGTACCTGTGTGGGCCATTTCGTTAAATGCACCATCAGCCCAGCTGGTGCTCAGGCTAAACAAAAGCCTGGATCTGGCATGAGCCCTCCTTCCTCTCAGGCACACAGCCCACCCTTCAGCAACATGGGACGTGGGACCTCCAGGGACATCCAGCCTCTGGCCACCTATCTACAAATTCACCAAAATCCCAGGACAGAGCATGGCGGCCCCTCCTGCATATGGCACTGGCTCTCCGCCTTCCTCCCTGCTTCCTGGAACACAGTCTCCTTAGAACAGCCGGGGTGAGTTTTCTTACGCCGGAAGCTACCCCAATCACTCTAATTTTAGACAAACTTCAGCTGACTCCCTCTCACTCACAGGATAAAATCATTAACCACGTTACAAAAAACAGCACCCTCTACCCCATCTCCTCCCTACCACACTCTCGCTCACTTCACAGGAGCGTGATTACCTGCAAACGCATCGCGCACATGTTCACTGCCCACCTTCAGTTGTCTACAAGCTCTGCAATGGCAGAGTCCTGCGTGGTCTCTGCTGACGGCCCCAGAGGCGTCTTATCCATAGAAGTTGTCTGTTAAATATGATAGGATAAACTCATGGATAAGTAAGCAAATTAATAATTTTATATTTTGCTTTAATCTACCATCGTACAACTGCCTCATTCTTAGAATACAGCAAGATGAAATCTCGGCCTGCCTGGCTGCTCTAGCATCCCTGGAGACAGAGAGCTGGAGAGCTGATCCCACCTGTTCGGGCCTTTCATCACCTTAGGATGACTGCGTACCTGCTCACGCAGAAGAGGTTCTAAAATGTGGAGGAATGCGACAGCTTCTCTTAGCGTCCGTAGGTATTGCTAGTACTAGTTAATCCCCCGTGTTTGGTCTGTCTGCATCCTGACTCATCTGGCGACTCCGTACGCTGTGGGTAGAGGGATGCTCTCCTGGGCTCTGGCACCTACCTCCCACAGTACCTCCTGCACAACCTTCATCCTGAGGCCAGAATCCCGTGTCAGTTTAACACAGACGTTCAGAACAACCCAGAGGCTCTGCTTGCCTGTAAAACACGCGTTCTGTGTTTTACATGGAAGAGAGAAAATAAATGACACCAAGCTCCTGATCCCTGAAAACTCACAATTCATTGCCAGGACTTTCTGTTACTGAATGTGCACACAGTGAGGATATAAATGTGTCTATGAAACACTAACTCTGGCACAGCTGATGAAATGGATCCCAGTGGGGAGAGGCAGGTGCAGGGAGGAGCCAGAGGAGTTCATCCCCCAGTGTGTGCTGAGGTCGTGGGCCTGGGTCCGGAGGGGTGGTGAGGATGCAGACAGGTGGGCTGGCAGGACAAGGGGGCAGCAGGGACAGGCAGTCCAGGCTCCGGGTGGGAAATCTGCAAAGGGTATGGACTGCAAGCCTGAGGGCAGGCCCGGGAGGAGCGTGGGGACCTCCCCCTGGGGCTCCCACACTGGAGACACTTGTGAAGCTTCCAGTGTCTGAAGAGAATTGCATCAGCATGGTCTGCAGACTGTTGGGAATCTCCTGGGTCCCAGTTTCTGCTGACCATACCCACCAAGCCTTGGCTGCTAGAGGCAGGGGTGCTGGCTCAGGAGGGGGCATGAGCTACAGCCCCAGATTCATACTCACACTCTAGGGAAGGTGGCCTTCTTGACCTGTTTCTCCTCCTCCAGGTAAAATAGATTTTCTTTCTGAATTGACCATAAAAATCCTTTACTGAATATTACCTATTGGCTGACCTTACTCTCTATTCTCTTTTCTGAGACTTTTCATCATATCCACCAATTAACAACAACAACAAAACCCACTAAAGAAAATAACTGAAAATGTTTGCAAAGATGAGAGGAACAGAGCTGCATCGGGCCTTGCCTTCTTTCCACTGTCCATCAGCCAGCCAGATGACTTTGGGGTGCAGCAGGAACTAACCGCGCCCGACACAGCAACAGTGGACCCACGGCTCCTTGTGGAATCTGCTTTATATGCACCAAAGCACTGGGCTCTGCGAAGCTGGTCAATGCCACAACTGCAACACTTGATATAAAATATACAACAAAATATGGTAGTCCAATTGAAGCATAATATTTCTAAAGCTCTAAAAACCTTCAAAAAGAGGCCAGGCACGGTGGCTCAAGCCTGTAATCCCAGCACTTCGGGAGGCCAAGGTGGGCAGATCACCTGAGGTCAGGAGTTTGAGACCAGCCTGGCCAACATGGTGAGTCTCTACTAATAATACAAAAATTAGCTGGGCTTGGTGGCAGGCACCTATAAATCCCAGATACTGAGGCAGGAGAATCACTTGAACCCGGGAGGCAGAGGTTGCAGAGAGCCGAGATCTTGCCACTGCACTTCCGCCTGGGCATCGCAGCAAGACTCCATCGTTTTGGGGGGGGAGGTGCGCCAAGAAACAAAACAAAACAAAAAACTCAAAAAGAATTATCTTTTCATTCAGAGGCCTGCATAGCTCTCTCACTTTTCCTGTTATCTTGATTATAATTAACACTGTATTTCTTATAAAACTGAAACTCTGGTGAAGGACCGTGGCAGGTGTTGACGCGATGTGATTTCTGCCCAGTTCTCTGAATGTCAAAGTGAAGAAATTCAGTGAAGCACGGGTAAATGGCGGGAGCAACTATGACTCTCTTAAGGTAACCAAACACCTCTATTAGTGACGCGCATGAACAGATGAATGAGATTCCCACTGTCCCTACCTACTATCCAGGGAAACCACAGCCAAGGGAACGGGCTTGGCAGAATCAGCGGGGAAAGAAGACCCTGTTGAGCTTGACTCTAGTCAGGCACGGTGAAGAGACAACTCCCCACACCCCCAGCATCCCTGCGAGGGGGCGGGGTGGGGTCCACGGGCTTGCATTTAAAGCAGTGTCTAGAGGGAAATTTATAGCAATAAATGCCCAAATGAAAAGCAAGGAAAGATCTAAAATCGACGCCCTATCATAAAAATTGAAAGAGCTAGAGGAACAAAATCAAAAAAACTCAAAAGCTAACAGAAGACAAGAAATAACTAAGATCAGAGCAGAACTGAAGGAGATAGAGACACAAAAATCTCTTCACAAAAATCAATAAATCCAGGAGCTGGTTTTTTGAAAAGATCAACAAAATTGACCACTAACCAGACTAATAAAAAAGAAAAGAGAGAAGAATCAAATAGATGCAATAAAAAACAATAAAGAGGATATCACCACCAATTCCACAGAAATACAAACTACCATCAGAGATTACTACAAACAACTCTATGCACAGAAACCAGTAAACCTGGAAGAAATGGATAAATTCCTGGACACTTGCGCCCTCCCAAGACTAAACCAGGAAGAAGTTGAATCCCTGAATAGACTAATAACAAGGGCTGAAGTTGAGGCAGCAATTAATAACCTACCAACCAAAAAAAGTCCAGGTCCAGATGGGTTCACAGCCGAATTCTACCAGATATACAAAGAGGAGCTGGTATCGCTCCTTCTGAAATTATTCCAAACAATACAAAAAGAGGGAATTCTCCCTAACTCATTTTATGAGACCAACATCATCTTGATACCAAAACCCAGCAAAGACTCATCTAAAAAAGAAAACTTGAGGCCAATATCCATGATGAACATCGATGCAAAAATCTTCAATAAAATACTGGCAAACCGACTGCAAGAGCACATCAAAAAGCTTATCCATCACAATCAAGTAGGCTTCATCCCAGGGATGCAAGGCTGGTTCAACATACACAAGTCTATAAATGTAATTCACCACATAAACAGAAACAAAGACAAAAACCGCATGATTATCTCAATAGATGCAGAGAAGGCCTCTGACAAAATTCAACAGCCCTTTATGCTAAAAACCCTCAATAAACTAGGTATCGATGGAACGTATCACAAAATAATAAAAGCTATTTCTGACAAACCCATAGCCAATACCATACTGAATGGGCAAAACCTGGAAGCATTCCCTTTGAAATCTGGCAGCAGACAAAGATGCCTTCTCTCACCATTCCTATTCAATGTAGTATTGGAAGTTCTAGTCAGAGCAATCAGGCAAGAAAAAGAAATAAAGGGTATTGAAATAGGAAAGGAGGAAGTCAAATTGTCTCTATTTTCAGATGACATGACTGAATATTTAGAAGACCCCATCATCTCAGCCCAAAATCTCCTGAAACTGATAAGCAACTTCAGCAAAGTCTCAAGATACAAAATCAATGTGCAGAAACCACAAGCATTCCTATACACCAATAACAGACTTAAAGAGAGCCAAATCAAGAACGAACTGCCATTCATAATTGCTACAAAGAGAATAAAATACCTAGGGATACAACTAACAAAGGATGTAAAGGACCTCTTCAAGGAGAACTACAAACCACTGCTCAAGGAAATAGGACACAGATGGAAAAACATTCCATGCTCATGGATAGGAAGAATCAATATTGTGAAAATGGCCATACTGCCCAAAATAATTTATAGATTCAATGCTATCCTCATCAAGCTACCAATGACCTTCTTCACAGAACTGGAAAAAAACACTTTAAAAACTTCATATGGAACCAAAAAAGAGCCCACATAGCCAAGACAATCCTCAGCAAAAAGAACAAAGCTAGAGGCATCATGCTACCTGACTTCAAACTATACTACAAGGCTACAGTAATCAAAACAGCATGGTACTGGTACCAAAACAGA
>CAUYLG010029484.1:0-105207 GCA_963573385.1 Cacajao melanocephalus | reverse complement strand
TTTATATTCTGGCAGCTGATTAGATGGTGCCCACCCACGTTAAGGGTGGGTTTGCCTGTCCCAGCCACTGACCCAAGATGTTAATCTCCTTTGGCAACACCCTCAGACACACCCAGGATCAGTGCTTTAGCGTCCTTCAATCCATTCAGGTTGACACTTGTATCAACCATCACACCTATGTAAGTAAGATCATGTAGTATTTGTCTTTCTGTGTGTGGCATATTACACTTAACATCATGTCTTTTTTTTTTTTTTTTTTTTTTTTGAGACTTGTTGCCCAGGCTGGAGTGTAATGGTGCGATCTCAGCTCACCACAACCTCTGCCCCCCAGGTTCAAGCAATTCTCCTGCCTCAGTCTCCTGAGTAGCTGGGACTACAGGCGTGAACCACCAGGCCCAGCTAATTTTTTCTTTTTCTTTTTTTTTCTTTTTTTAGTAGAGATGGGGTTTTGCCATATTGGTCAGGCTGGTCTCAAACTCCTGACCTCAAGTGATCTGCCCACCTAGGCCTCTGAAAGTGCTGGGATTACAGGCGTGAGCCACCACGCCAGGCCTGGATCACGATTTTAAATAAGAAGTGTTGGCAGGGATGTGGAGAAACTAGAATCCTCCTATTATATTATTGATGGAAATGTATAAGCAGTATAACCATTTTGGAAAATAATCTGGCAGTTTCAGTAAAAAGTAAACATGGCTGGACACAGTGGCTCCTGCCTGTAATCCCAGCCCTTTGGGAGGCTGAAGCAGGAGGTTTGCTTGAGTCCAGGAGTTCAAGACCAATCTGGGCAACATATGGAGACCCCCTTCTCTATAAAAAAATTTTTAAAAAATTAGCCAGGCAGGGTGGTGGGTTCTGTAGCCCCAGGCAGGAGGATCACTTGAGCCCAGGAGGTCAAGACTGCAGTGAGCTATGATAGCAACACTGTACTCCAGCCTGAGTGATAAAGCAAGAGCCTATCTGAAAGAAAAAAAAATGTTAAACAAGTTTACCAAAGAACCTAGAGATTCCAGTCCTAGGAATCTACCCAAGACAAATGAAAACATTAGTCCACACAAAGACATGTACATGAACGTTCATAGTAGCTCTATTCATAATAATTTCACACTAGAAAGAATCCAAATATACATTAACTGGTGAATGGATAAATAAAATGTGGTATATCTGTACAATGGGATGTCATTCAGCAATTAGAGGAGATGAAACATTGATACATGCGAAAACACAAGTGGACCTCGGAAGAAGTGTGCTAAGTGGGAGAAACCAGACATAACAGACTGCATTGTATGATTCCATTTAGTTATTTATTAATTTAATTTTTTTAAATTAAATTAATTTTTAAAATTAAATTAAATGGAGTGCAGTGGTGCTATCTTGGGTCACTGCAACCTCTGCCTCCCGGGTTCAAGTGATTCTCCTGCCTCAGCCTCCTAAGTGGGACTACAGGTGCCCACCACCACACCCAGCTAATTTTTGTTGTAATTTTAGTAGAGATGGGGTTTCACCATGTTGGCCAGGTAGTCTCAAACTCCTGACCTCAGGTGGTCAGCCCACCTCAGCCTCCCAAAGTGCTGGGATTACAGGCGTGAGCCACCATGCCTGGCCTATTTTTATCTATTTATTTTTTTGAGACAGAGTCTCACTCTGTCACCCAGGGTGGAGTGCAGTGGCATGATCTCAGCTCACTGCAACTTCCACCTTCCAGGTTCAAGTGATTCTCGTGTCTCAGCCTCCCAAGTAGCTGGGATTACAGGAGCCCGCCACCATGCCTGGCTAAGTTTTATATTTTTAGTAGAGATGAGGTTTCACCATGTTGGCTAGGCTGGTCTTGAACTCCTGACCTCAGTGATTCACCCAGCTCAGCCTCTCAAAGTGCTGGGATTATAGACATGAGCCACTGCACCCAGCCATATGAGTCCATTTATATAAAATGTCCAAAGAAAGGCACATTTCTAGCCACAGAAAACAAAACTGTGGTTGCTTCGTATTGGGAGTGGGAGCAAGGATTAACTGTAAATCAGCACAAGAAAACTTTTTGGGGTGATGGAAATATTCTAAAACTGGATTTTGGTGTTAGTTACACAACTCTAGAAATGCACTAAAATCTTTGGAATGTACAGTGCCAATGGGTGAATATACAGTATATAAATTACATCCCGATAAGTTGTTTCTTTTTTTTAAAGCATAGACTCTTACGTTAAGACAACATTTGTATCTTTTATTTAGCTACTGAGTCACTACAGGAATAATACACTTTTTGAGGGCAGAAGGCATGACAACGTTTAAATTTTTAGGAAGTAACCCAAAGGAAAACATTCTAAAGAAATCCTTCAGTTTCTTCCCTTCTCTTTTACTCTCCTTGGTTTATTCATTAAGACCCAGTCTTCTGAAGATGTGCAGTGACCTCTGAGCCATCAATCACTTAAAGGTAAAGAGGTCCCAGGTGTACTTTTAGAATAATGGGTTCAATTCCAAAGTAAAGCATGAAGGGAGGACCAATTGCCCAGATCCAGGTCGTCAGTGGGCCAGACCCTCCTGTCCTACTTCAAAATGAGTATCTTGAATTACTTGAAGCCCCAAGACTAGGTTGTTAAACAAGGTGGTAAGACCAATACCCACATTTAAGTTAGGTGTAAGACTTAGGGCTTCAGATGTCAACAATACCAACATAATCGTCACCACTGTCATAAAGTGGGCTCTCTCCAGATACACTTGGAAACAGTACACCTGGAAAGTCAATTCTTTTCTGTAATTTTCTAAAATAATATACTGATCCCTAGCAATAATTGCAGTTACCATAGACATAATTAAAATACATCATTTTTTTATTTTAAAAGGCAGTTTTTATCAATATACAACAGATACAGAGAAGCAAGCATATCATAAATGCTCAATGAATTTTCAAAGGTAACGTCCCTTCTATAACATCAGCAAGGTTGAGAAATGGAAGCTCACCATCATCCTGGAAGCCCCTCATAAGCCCCTCCCAGCTACCACACTTAATTTCTTCCTCAAAGATAACCGCTATTCTGATTTTTGTTTGTTTGTTTGTTTGTTTGTTTTTGAGACAGAGTCTAGCTCTGACCCCCAGGCTGGAGTATAATGGCACGATCTTGCCTCACTGCCACCTCTGCCTCCCAGGTTTAAGTGATTCTCCTGCCTCAGCCTCCCGAGTAGCTGGGATTACAGGCACCTGCCACCACACCCAGCTAATTTTGTATTTTTAATAGAGGCGGGTTTTCACCGTGTTGGCCAGTCTGGTCTTGAACTTCTGCCCTCGTGATCCATTTGCCTCGGCCCCACAAAGTGCTAGGATTACAGGCATGAGCCACCGTGCTCAGCCGTATTCTGACTTTTAACACCATACATTTGTTTGCCCAATTCTGAACTTGATGTAAATGGAATCAACCATACTGTATGCACTCACTTGTATCTGATTTATTTTACACTGTACATAAATCAACCATAGTCTCTTATATGTGAATATATCACTTGTATGTGAATATATTCTCTTGTATTGAATATATGACAATTTATTTATTCATTCTATTATTGATGTACATTTGTATTGCTTCCAGGGTTTTGGCTGTTATGAATAATCTGCTAGAAACATTTTTGGATGTGTTTTTTGTGTGCATCTGTGGACGTTTCTGTTGAGAATATACCTCAGAATGGATGTTGGGTGCTAGGGTATGTGTATGGTTAGCTTTAGTGTACATCTTTTTATTTTGCTAAAATCTGGAAAGCCACTTGAAGTGATGTAAGTGTAAACATACCTAAATGGAGAAATTTCCTGCATGTAAACACACGTTCATTCTTTGTCAGAACTGACCTGAGCAAACACTGTTATAGGCAGGACAACTGAGTATCAGTCACGAAGTTAGTGGAGTGTGGTGTCTCACAAACATCACATCGGAAGCCATCACCTCCTGTGGGGTTCAGGCCTTGGGAAATGTGCCTGCGTGAGCTTTCTGGCACCCCTGCCAGCTCCCTTCAGTGGAGTCTGGATGAACAAAGCTCATAGCCCCGCCCTGGCTTTGATACAAAGGAAAACGTTAGGTGTGTTCAGTTTCCCTCTAACATCTGGAAATCAACTTTTTTTTTTCTGTCTTTTTCTTTCTTTTTTTTTTAGACAAGATCTGTCACCCAGGCTGGAGTGAAGTGCTGTGTTCTTGGCTCACTGCAGCCTCAACCTCCTGGGCCCAGGTGATCCTCCCACCTCAGCCTCCCGAGTACCTAGGACTACAGGCATGTGCCACCACATCTGACTGATTTTTTTTTTTTAATACAGGCAGGGTTTCACTATGTTGTCCAGGCGGTCTCAAACTCCTGGGCTCAAGTGATCCACCTGCCTTGACTTCCCAAAATGCTGGAATTTTCCAACTTATTTTTCATTTAAAAACAAAAATGCGTGAGGCAATTATTAGCACATAATACCAGGCTGAGTCTCTCCATTCCTAGAGGACACATGTCTGCTGCTTTCTGGATCATGGTGGTCCTTTACCTCCTGACAGGGCTAAAAGCTCTTGCCAGTGACTGGTTCTTCGGGGTGGCTGTGGGCTCATAATCTACCCCATGTCAGAGTCCATCGCTGCCAGGATTTGAATCCAAGCCAGGGCACCTGGATTCAGCTCGCAATGCTTCTAGTAGGATATGTTCATGGCCCAGGTTAATCTTAATAATCCAGTGTTTTCCCCCAGTGAAACTTGCCAGGGAGTTTCTACATCAGTTTCACTGCATGGTCTCTGAACTGGGTGTCCACTTGTGCTTGGAGAAGACTTTCTATGAAAACAAGGACCCCTTTGGCTTGCTGCCTATCTGTGGAAGTTGAAGCGTTAGCCAGAATTCCCAGACCTCAGAGGCCTTTACACCCTAATGGGGCAGGCTGCAGAGAGGGCTGCATCTTGTTTTCTTTTAACTTCTCTTTAAATTTTGATTCCTTCTGTAGCTGCTTGATCTCTTCCATATCTCTGGGGTATTTGTAAGCATCCAGAAGAAACAGCTTCTTGAATAATGTCCATTACAGCTTTGTATTTAAATGACAAACAACGACATATTTTCTTTCTTTCTTTCCTCTTTAGAGACAGGGTCTTGCTCTGTAGCCCAGGCTGGAATACACTGGTGTGATCAAAGCTCACTGCAGCCTAGAACTCCTAGGCTCAAGCAATCCTCCTGCCTCAGCCTCGCAAGTGGTTGGAACTACAGGCACGTACCACCACGCCTGGCTAATTTTTAAATTCTATTTTTTATAGAGTGGATGTCTTGGTATGTTGCCCAGGATGGTACCGAACTCCTGGCCTCAATCTTCCTCCCTCAGCCTCTTAAAGTTCTGGGATTACAAGCATGAGTCACTGCACCCAGCCTATTTTATTTCTTTTCTACCATACTCTAAGGCTGCAAAGAGAGTAGCTGCAGTGCCAGGTTTTAGCACTGGAGAACTTATCACACACTCTTTACTTTCTGTTTTCGCTTACTTTAAAAGTTGCCACAACTTTTGACATTCTTATTTACTAGTAGTAGAGAAGAAATTATATTCTCCAAGCTCAGATGGGCTTCCTGAATTTGGCGCTATTTTTCATGTTTTTAGAAACCATTGACATGTACTAGAACTACTCAGGACAAGACTTGTGAAAAACTTGTCGGCCGGCGCAGTGACTCACGCCTGTAATCCCAGCACTTTGGGAGGCCGAGGTGGGCGGATCACCTGAGGTCAGGAGTTCGAGACCAGCCTGGCCAACACAGTGAAACCCATCTCTACAAAAAATACAAAAATTAGCCGGGCATGGTGGCACTTGCCTGTAATCACAGCTACTTGGGAGGCTGAAGCATGAGAATCACTTGAACTCAGGAGGCAGAGGCTGCAGTGAGGTGAGATCGCGCACTACACTCCAGCGCCTGGGTGAAAAAATTAGACTGTATAAAAAAAAAAAAAAACAAAAAAACTTGTCATTGGTCAAATGGCAAATATTCACTACAAACACAGATATAGAACAACCAGTCAGCTACTTGCTTAGGTTTAAAATGGAAAGAAATTATTTTGGATTCTATATTTTGGGATAAGTTAACATTTTTAAAGTATTATTTATTGCAGGCTGGGCGCAGTGTCTCACGCCTATAATCCTACCACTTTGGGAGGCTGAGGCAGGCAAATCACTTGAGCTCAGGAGGTCAAGACCAGCCTAGGCAATGTGGCAAAACCTCATCTTGACAAAAAATACAAAAATTAGCCAGGCGTGGTGGTGTGTGCCTGTATTCCCAGCAATTTGGGAGGCTGAGGTGGGAGATGGTTTGAGTCTGGAAGATGAAGGCTGTGGTGAGCCAAGATCATGCCACTGCACTCCAGCCTGGGCAATAGAACGAGACCCTGTCTCAAAAAAAGAGTATTATTTATTGATTGCATAAGATGCAGTACAATAAATACAAATCACTCAGCATTGGAAGGCTACTTAGGCAATACAAAGGGGAATGATTTATGAAGAGGTCAGTTTTCTCAGATTTTAGGTCAGTTTTCAGGATATGTTTGCGATGATCCTTATATGAGTGACATAGGTAGCTTTTTTGATTGTTGTTACCAGTTTTCATTCATTCATTTTTTAAAAAAATAGCAGTATTGAGATAGAATTCACATACTTTATAATTCACCCATTTAAAGTGTGCAATTCAATGGTTTTTAGTACATTCACACAGATACATGCAATCATCGCCACAGTCAATTTTAAAATATTTCGTCACTTCAAAAGAGGAACCTCGTATCTGTTAGCTATCAGTCCTCTACTTCCCCACCCTACCCTAAGCAACCACACGTCTACTTATCTAGTTTGGGCACAGATTACAGTTCACGCCTGTGGGAGGCTGAGGTGGGCGAATCACCTGGTCAAGAGTTCGAGACCAGCCTGGCCAACATGGTGAAATCCCGTCTCTACTAAAAATACAAAAATTAGCTGGGCGTGGTGGCAAGTGCCTATAATCCCAGCTACTGAGGAGGCTGAAGCAGGAAAATTGCTTGAACCTGGGAGACGGAGGTTGCAGTGAGCCAAGGTCGCACCATTGTATTCCAGCCTGGGCGACAGAGTGAGACTCTGTCTCAAAAAAAAAAACAAAAAAAAACCCAGAAAACCAGAACCAAATCTGCTTATTTCATTTTGTTCTTTATATATATCCCTATTCTGGATTTTCATATAAATGAACCACATAATATGTGGCTTTTTATGGCAGGCTCTTTCACTTAGCACAGGGTTTTCAAGGCTCATACAAGTTGTAGCATGTATCAGTACTTCATTCCTGTTTCTGGCCAAATAATTATTCCATTGTAGGGTTTTGAGCCTAAAACACAAACATTGAGGAGCTGGGATGGATCGATACATTTGGCCATAAGGATGGGGAGTACAGAAAGTTGATCTGTAGGGGGACATGAAATGAAACAGCCATGGCTGGAGGAACAGAGATGAGCAGCTGAGAGACCTGTGGGCTAGCTATTAGGGTGTTGCAAAAGTCACCGTGGGTTTTGCCATTACTTTTAGCGGTAAGATCAGTTCTTCGTTACTTTGTGTTTCTGATCCCAGCTGCCTTCCTGACCTGGGTTGCATGAGGGATGCTTGCGTCTTTGAAACAGCAAGAATATTACTTACATAATCACATAACACTTGTTGAATCCTTACCATGCACCACACGCTAGTCTGAGTGTTTTGCTCATTTCATCCTCACAACAGCCCTGTGACATAACTACCATTTTAATCACCATTTCACAACTGAGGATACTGAAGTGCACGTGATTGATAACTTGCTCAACTCTCATAGGGGTCCCTTGGGACCAGCATCCAGGTCCCTAGGGCTCTGTGGGTGGCATTTGGGAGAGGTGGCCTTACCAGAGGATGCTGAGGGAGAATCAGGGACCCCACAGCTATGTATTAACCTGAGGGAGGTCCCCAGGGGTGGAACAAGAGCATATCTTCAGGCAAATTAGCATTTTCCCAAGTAAGCGTTAGTGTCACTGTTCTGTCCCCACTGCCACCCATCAGTGAGGTGGAAAGGAAAGGTCTGGAGCCAGAGAGGGGGTTTGTAGTTACAGCCTCTCCCCGCATCAGGCCTGGGTCAGGGCCTCCTGGCCTGGGTCCTGAGGGTAGGGGTGCTGTCCTTCCTGCCACAGCCCTTGCAAAGCTGGCCCCTCTCACCTGATGCTTCTGGAGGCAGGCCTGAGCAGGTGGAGCGGCAGGAGAGGGTGGGCCAGGTGACAGTCGCTGCAGGCAGCTCTGTGGGTTGGTACTGGGCATTCCTTTTTCCACAGAGTACTGTGGCTACCTAGGGTAGCCAGGCAGCCTCATCACACAGGAAGGGGTGGTTGGATATTTAGTGTTGAACTGCCCAGGGACATCAGGGCACACATTCAAAAGCTGAGGGGCCCTGGGGAAAAAAACAACTCACTAATCCACTTAAAACCGTGAGCTAGGCCAGGTGCAGTGGCTCACATCTGTAATCTCAGTACTTTTGGAGGCTGAGGCGGGCAGATCACTTGAGGTCAGGAGTTTGTGACTAGCTTGGCCAACATGGAGAAACCCTGTCTCTACTGAAAATACAAAAATTAGCCTGGTGTGGTGGTGCACGCCTGTAATACTAGTTACTCGGGGGGCTGAGGCACCAGAATCACTTGAACTCGGGAGGTGGAGGTTGCAGTGAGCTGAAATTGCACCATCGCACTCCAGCCTGGGCGACAGGGTGAGACTGTGTCTCAAAACGAAACAAAACAAAACCCTGAGCTGAAACCAACACAGACTGACATTTCAGTCAGTACAGACATGGGACAGGGCGAGCTTCACTAGGCTGCCTGCACAGTCTGTTTGCATGGGCCAGCTTGGCCCTGAGGTCTTCAGGTTGGTGACTGTCTTGAGAACTGGCTGAGCACATCCTGAGACTTGCCCGGACTGACCCACCTGGGGACATGGACTGTGCCCGAGAGTCCTCCCCAAGGGATGACCTGGCCCGTTTGCTTTTCTGAGTCAGCTTCCCTGTGACTGTCCCTTTTCCCTCTGTTCTGGGGGTGCAGCAGCTGGCCTTCTCTCTTCACAGTTGCCATCAGCCTCTGGTCTCCTGGAGACTGCTCTGCTCCACACCCAGAGCAGCCTGAGGAAGAGGCCGGTGGCCCCTGCCCTCACTGCCTTCTGTCCTGGACCTAGCTGCACCAGGCAGATCCATGTGCAATGCTGGTATGTGACCACTTTGACCTATAAAGATGATTTTCCCATAGGTCAATTTGGATTTCTTTTTTTTTTTTTTAATGAGACAGTGTCTTGCTCTGCTGCCCAGGCTGCAGTACAGTGGCGTGACCTTGGCTCACCGTAACTGCTGCTTCCCAGGCTCAAGTGATTCTCCTGCCTCAGCTCACCAAGTAGCTGAGACTACAGGCGCACACCACCACGCCTGGCTAATTTTTGTATTTTTGGTAGAGACAGGGTTTTGTCTTGTTGCCCAGGCTGGTCTCGAATTCCTGAGCTCAAGCAATCCACCTGCCTCAGCCTCCCAAAGTGCTGGGATTACAGGCATGCGCCACTGCACCTAGCCTGGATATAGGTTTTTTTTTTTGATTTGAAATATCTTCCTACTAATTGTGACAGGAAAGTAAACAGAGAGAAACAAAAATACAAATAGTGGTCACATAGATTCCCTAGAGATGATAAAGGATAGTATTTTCTGTCTGGGCCTGCCTTTCTTGGGGCCTTTTATTCATAGGGAACTTTGTGGCCAGGTGCGGTGGCTCACCCCTGTAATTCTAGCACTTTGGGAGGCCGAGGCTGGCAGATCACTTGAGGTCAGGAGTTTGAGACCAGCCTGGTCAACATGGTGAAACCTCGTTTCTACTAAAAGTACAAAAGTTAGCCGGGCGTGGTGGCACATCCCTGTAATCTCAGCTGAGATTTTCCCACTCTTCTGCCAGCTCTTAAAAAAATGACCATGAAAATGAGCACAATTATTTTTCTGCACCAAGAAAAGACCATTCTCCTGCCTCAGCCTCCCAATCTTGGCTCACTGCAACCAAGATTGCACCGCGCTGAGACTGTGAGGCTGAGGCAGGAGATTCGCTTGAACCCTGGAGGCAGAGGTTTCAGTGAGCCCAGATCGAGCCAGCCTAGGCAACACAGTGAGGCTCCGTCTCAAAAAAAAAAAATTAGGGAACTTTGAGGACGTCTCCCAAGGCTACCGTGCTTTCCAACTTGATGCTGGACCAGACAGCTTCCCTCAGACAGCAGGCGGAAGGAAGCCCATCCTGGGGCTCAGTCTCTGCTTCCCCTCTTCTGGTCTCTCCTGCCTGTGCTTTCATTTCATCTCTTGGCCCCGCCCTGCCTCTCCCCGCCTTCCCCATGAGCGCCTCCAAGGAGTCCCACAGCTAGGGCTTCCTGCCTGACCTGGCGGTCACCTCCTGCCTGTGTCCTGGAGGCTCCTGGGTCCAGCCCCCACCCCTGGCCCATTGCTCTCTGTCCTGAGTGTTTTGCCTACAACATTTTTCCTGGCCAGGCTGATAAGTCCAGAAAAGTTCCGTTTCCTTATCTGCGCTGCGGCTTCCTCTTGAAGTCAGCTGTCTCACACTGCAGGGGCCAGCCTTGGAAGCCTGGCAGGCTTGATTGCTGCCTCTTGTCTTTCTCCTGTTCCCAAGCCCCGCAGAGGCTGTCTCTATGTCAGGCATGAGCCCTTGCTGGCCTTGCTCTGAGACTCGGTCCAGGCTGCACGTTGCTCAGGGGCCTGTACTAGCAGAGGGCAGAGGACGGCCAGCCACCCCACCGAAACCTGCCTCCTCAGGGTCTCTCTCTGCCTCCCCTCAAGTGGCCTGCCCCTACCCAGGGACCCCCATCAATGGGCCTCGTGTGAATTTCCACCCAGGGCCTTCACAGCGAATCTGGTTAGAGATCAGAGGGGCTGCCAGGCAGAACAGGGGCGCAGCCCATGCTGAGCTGTCCTGAGATAAGGGTGGCTTCCGCCTGGGCAGCGGCCACTGCCCCGGGCCTGTCCTGACTGCCATGGTCCTGGACAGCAGGAGTCATCCTTGTGCCTCTGTGGGTCCCCAGAATGCTTGCACATTTCACAGCCTGTACCCTGCCACTGGGCCAACAGTGACCAACTCAGCCAGACATTCCAGGGACCCCTGTTTCCACATGCCCTCCTTTGTCTCACTGGCTGCTTGTTCATTCAAGCACTCGAGTCATTCACTAAGAATGCATTGAATACCTACTATGTGCCAGGTACCATTCTAGGCCTTAGGTACATAGTGGTGAATAGGATAAGTGACCTCCCAGAGCTCAAAGTCTAGTGGGAACATGAGTAAAGAAACCAACGATTCTCTAAGTGGGGTCTGTGTACTGGGGTCCTGCCATGGCCTGTGTTACCAGCCTGGGATGAGGTAGCCAGGATTGAGAGAAATGTTGAGAAACTTCTATAGGAATTTGACAGAGAAAGTTTTTGTTTATTGAGTCTAGTTAAAAAAAAAATCAGGTTTCTATTGTTTATCTTTTTTTGATTTCATTTTTCTAGTACTTCTTTTTTTTTTTTCTTTTTTTTTTGAGGTGGAGTCGCCCAGGCTGGAATGCAGTAGTGCAATCTCAGGTCACTGCAACCTCTGCCTCCCAGGTTCAAGTGATTCTTCTGACTCAGCCTCCCGAGTAGCTGGGATTACAGGTATGCACCACCATGTCCGGACAATTTTTTGTATTTCTAGTAGAGACGGGGTTTTACCATGCTGGCCAGGCTAGTCTTGAACTCCTGACCTTGTGATCCACCCGCCTCGGGCTCTCAAAGTGCTGGGATTACAGGCATGAGCCACCGTGTCTGGGTTTTTTTTTTTTTTTTTTTTTTTTTTTGAGGCAGAGTCTTGCTCCTTCATCCAGTCTGGAGTGCAGTGGTGTGATCTTGGCTTCCTTTGCTGCTATGAAGTGAAGCCAAGACAGGCCAGCTAGCAGGGGCAGGGTCCGATCCGTAGCAGCAGCTGAGGGTGAGTGTCTGAGGGATTCCAGGAGGAAGTGTTCTTCTGCGGTAAAAGGCGCCCAGATGTGAAGTGAGCCCAGAGCGATATGTGTGGTTCGCACATCCTTCCTTTTTCTGATTGCAAAGCAAAAGACAGCTGCAGCCTGGCTCCATCAGGGGACTCAAGTGTCCCATCCAGAAGGACATCGTGATAGCAGCATCTCACCAACAGTCCAAGCCCCTCAAGCCCGAGACAGGTTTTTCAGAGCAGCTTTTTTGCAAAGGTTTAGCATGCAGATCCTTTTAAAGAAACTGTCTGTGCCTTGGACACTTACTGATTGAGATAAGATGCTGCCAAGATGGAATTCCATTTATGGAAGGATTTCTTTGAAGATGCTATGTTGTGCAACCAGAAAAGTAAAAAAGCTAAAGAATGGAAAAGGGAATTTCAACTCATAAGTTTTCTGAGAAGTAAGAGTAGGGTCTGGGTCATAGACACGTTGGTTTATCTGGCCTTCTATCAGTTGATATTTACAGGCTACAAAAAAGTGGCAATGGGTGTCCTTGCCAAGGATATGGAGGCTCCAGAAGTTTCTAAAGTATCTTGAAAAATCTCCAAAAGGAAAAGCACACAATTATACATAATTTTGGAATCGTGGTTTCTGTATTCTTTTTTTTTTTTTTTTTTTTTTTTAATATACAGCCGGGGAAACATAGCAAGACATCTCTACACACGCAAACACACACAAAAATTTGCTGGGTGTCATGGCACATGCCCGTAGGTCCCAGCTACTCAGGAGGCTGATGCAGGAGGGTCAATTCAGCCCAGGTTTCAATTATTCAAGGCTGCAGTGACTTATGATCATACCGCTGAACTTTAGCCTGGGCGACCGAGTGACACCCTGTCACAAAACAGACAAAGAAAAAATGTGGTAAGCTGCAATTGAGACCTATTTATAAATTGGTGTATGTCTACAATCAGAGTGCTGTATTTCTTCTCTTTGTATTCTGCTACCTTGACATAGAAGAGTTTGCCAGGCTACTTTCATTGTTACATATTACAGAAAATTGCTGCAAATAATTTACAAAAGATGGTTTAGGCAGGTTTAAATTAGACAACTTGAGCAGGGATCATCAAGGTGGATGGGAGGCAGGACTAGATTGCAGCTCCGACTCGGGCGGGCAGAGCAGCGCGCGGAGGCTCACGTAGTGAATTTTAGCTCCAGATTGACTGCAAGAACAAACCGGCAATGTCAAGAGAACATACAAACTCTCTGAAGGAAGCGGACTGCTCCTGCAGGACCTGGGGCACACCCCAAATACCGTAAGCAGCCCAACTGCAGAAGTGGGAAAGGGAGATCCTTTTCTCCTGAACACATACCCACACTGGAGAAACGGAAGGTCTGTTTGCAGGAGAAGTTTCTGACCTTAACCGGAACTGAGTCAAGTTAGAGAGCCAAGTGAAATACAGGGGTAGAGGAAGCAGTGGGAAAGGCCTTGGGAGCACGCTGGGTCCCTAAGCAGGCCATTCCTGCCTGGCACCACAGGGATCCATTTGGAGGGCAGCTAGAGGATGGGTGGGGGGGATGCCACAGGGAGAAGGAAATCTCCATCTGAACTGGGGCAAGAAGCCTCCTGGCCAGAACTTGGGGGAGGGCACGAATCCAGTGTTCAGGCTTCACAGGCCAGGGAAGAACCATGCCTTTTTCTTGCCTCGCAGCTGGGAGGCAGGTAGCCTGGGGCAAAGTTCTCAAGCCTGGGTCGCCCAGTGAGACCAGCCCTTTGGTTTGCGTGGGAGCAGGGTAAAGCCTGTGACTGCCAGCTTTCCCTTGCTTCCCTGACAACCTGCATGACTTGACAGAGGCAGCCATAATCCTCCTAGGTACACAACTCCAGTGACCTGGGAACCTCACCCCCATCCCCCTCAGCAGCCGCAGCAAGACCCGCCCTAGGAGAGTCTGATCTCAGACACGCCTAGTCCTGCCCCACCTGATGGCCCTTCCCTACCCACCCTGGTTGTGAAGACAAAGGGCATATGCTCTTGGGAGTTCTAGGGCCCTGCCCACTGCCGGTTCCTCTCCATGCTACCACAGCTGATGCTCTCTGGAAAGTGCCACCTCCCGGCAGAAGGCCAACCAGCACAAAAATAGAGCATTAAACCACCAAAGCTAAGAACCCTCACAGAGTCCATTGTACCCTCCTGCCACCTCCACTGCAACAGGCCTGGTATCCATGGCTACAGACCCATAGATGGTTCACATCACAGGATTGTGCAGACAACCCCCTGGTGCTAGCCTGGAGCTGGGTAGACTTGCTGGGTGGCTAGATCCAGAAGACAGAAAACAATCACTGCAGTTCAGCTCACAGGAAGCCACATGCATAGGAAAAGGGGGAGGGTACTACATCAAGGGAACACCCAGTGTGAAAAAAGAATCTGAACAACAGCCTTCAGCCCAGACCTTCCCTCTGACAGAGCCTACCCAAATGAGAAGGAACCAGAAAGCCCACTCTGGTAATATGACAAAACAAGGCTCTTTAACCCTCCTCAGTCCCCCCCCCCCCCGGCCCCGCCCCAGCTCCAATCACACTAGTTACCAGCAATGGAGCCAAACCAGGAAGAAATTCCTGATTTACCTGAAAAAGAATTCAGGAGGTAGTTATTAAGCTAATGAGGGAGGCACCAGAGAAAGGTAAAGCCCAGTTCAAGGAATCCAGAAAACAATACAAGTGAAGGGAGAAATATTCAAGGAAATAAATAGCTTAAAGAAAAGGCAATAAAAAATTCAGGAAACACTGGACACACTTTAGAAATGCAAAATGCCCTGGAAAGTCTCAGCAATAGAATTGAACATGTAGAAGAAAGAAATGCAGAGCCTCAAGATAAGGTCTTCAAATTAACCCAATCCAACAAAGACAAATAAAAAAAAGTAAGAAAATATGAACAAAGCCCCCATGAAGTCTGGGATTATGTTAAACAACCAAGCCTAAGAATAGTCAGTGTTCCTGAGGAAGAAGAGAAATTGGAAAACACATTTTGGGGACTGATCAAAGAAAATTTCCCTGGCCTTGCTAGAAACCTAGACATCCAAACACAGGAAACACAAAGAACACCTGGAAAGCTCATTGCAAAAAGATCATCCCCTAAGCACATCATCCAAAGTTAAGACAAAGGTAAGAATCTTAAGAGCTTTAAGGTAACTTATAAAAGAAAACCTATAGATTAACAGCAGATTTCTCAGCAGAAACCCTGCAGGCTAGAAGGGATTGGGGCCCTACCTTCAGTCTCCTCAGATGAAACAATTATCAACCAAGAATTTTGTATCCAGAGAAACTAAGCATCATATGTGAAAGAAAGATACTCTTTTTCAGACAAACGAATGTTGGGAGAATTCGCCACTACCAAGCCACCACTACAAGAACTGCTAAAAGGAATTCTAAATCTTGAAACAAATCTTGGAAACACATCAAAACACAATCTCTTTAAAGCATAAATCACACAGGCCCTATAAAATAAAAACACAAGTTAAAAAGCAAAAACAACAACAAAAAAAAACAAACAACAAACAGCACGATGAATGCAATGGTACCTCACATCTCAATACTAACATTGAATGGAAATGACCTAAATGCTCCACTTTAAAAGTGCAGAACAGCAGAATGGATAAGAACTCACCCACCAACTATCTGCTGCCTTCAGGAGACTCACCTAACACATAAAGACTCACAGAAACTTAAAGGGGTGGAAAAGGCATTTCATGCAAATGGACACCAAAAGTGAGCAGGTGTAGCTATTCTTATGTCAGACAAAACAAACTTTAAAGAAACAGCCTTTAAAAGAGACACAGAGGGACGTTATATAATGGTAAAAGGCCTTGTCCAACAGGCAAATATCGCAATCTTAAACATGTATACACCTAACACTGGTGTCCCCAAATTTATAAAACAGTTACTAATAGACCTAAGAAATGAGATGGACAGCAACACAATAATAGTGGGGGACAGGTCATCAAGACAGAAAGTCAACAAAGAAACAATGACTTTAAACTATACTTTGGAACAAATGGGCTTAACAGATATATACAGAGCGTTTCATCCAACAACCACAGAATGCACATTCTATTCAACAGCACATGGAACTTCCTCCAAGATAGACCATATGATAGGCCATAAAACGAGCCTCAATAAATTTAAGAAAATTGAAATTATATCAAGCACTCTTTCAGACCACAGTGGAATAAAACTGGAAATCAACTCCAAAAGGAACCTTCAAAACCATGCAAATACATGGAAATTAATTAACCTGCTCCTGAATGAGCATTGAGTCAAAAACGAAATTAAGATGGAAATTAGAAAAGTATTTCAAACTGAAAAACAATAATGACACAACCTATCAAAACCTTGGGGTACAGCAAAGGCAGTGCTAAGAGGAAAGTTCATAGCCCTAAACACCAACATCAAAAAGACTGAAAGAGCACAAGCTGACAATCCAAGGTCACACCTCAAGGAACTAGAGAAACAAGAAAAACCAAACCCAAACCCAGCAGAAGCAAGAAAATAACCAAGATCAGAGAAGAAATAAATGAAGTTGAAACTAACAAAAATACAAAAGATAAATGGAACAAAAAGCTGGTTCTTTGAAAAGATAAATGAAATTGATAGACCATTAGCAAGATTAACCAAGAAAAGAAAGAAAATCCAAATAACCTTATTAAGAAATGAAATAGGAGATATTACAACTGATACCACTGAAATGCAAAAGATCATTCAAGGCTACTATGAACACCTTTATGCACATAAACTAGAAAACCTAGAAGAGATGGATAAATTCCAGAAAAAACAACCTTCCAAGCTTCATTCAGGGAGAATTAGGTATCTTGAACAGATCAATAACAAGCAACAAGATTGAAATGGTAATAATAATAATAAATAAAAAAGTCCAGGACCAGATGGATTCACAGCAGAATTCTACTAGACATTCAAAGAATTGGTACCAATCCTTTTGACACTATTCCACAAGATAGAGAAAGAGAGAACCCTCCCTAAATCATTCTATGAAGCCAGCACCACCCTAATACAAAAACCAGGAAAGGACATAACCAAAAAAAAAACAAAACTGCAGACCAATATCCCTGATGAACATAGATGCTAAAATCCTTAACAAAATACTAACTAACTGAATATAACAACATATCAAAAAGATGATCCACCGTGATCAAGTGGTTTCATACCAGGGATGCAGGTATGGTCTAACATAAGCAAGTCAATAAATGTGATGCACGAGATAAACAGAATTAAAAACAAAAATCATGGCCGCACATGGTGGCTCATGCCTGTAATCCCAGCACTTTGGAAGGCCAAGGTCGGTGGATCACCTGAGGTGAGGAGTTCAAGACCAGCCTGGTTAACATGGTGAAACCCTGTTTCTACTAAAAATACAAAAAATTAATTGGGCGTGGTTGCACACGCCTGTGATCCCAGCTACTCAGGAGGCTGAGGCAGGAGAATTGCTTGAACCTGGGAGGCAGAGGTTGCAGTGAGCCGAGATCGAGCCATTGCACTCCAACTTGAGCAACAAGAGTGAATCTCCATCTCAAGGAAAAGAAAAAAGAAAGAGAAATCACAGACAACACAAACAAATGGAAACACAACCCATGCTCATGGGTGGGTAAAACCAATATTGTGAAAATGGCCATACTACCAAAAGCAATCTACAAATTCAATGCAATCCCCATCAAAATGCCACCATTATTCTTCACATAATTAGAAAAAACAATTCTAACATTCATATGGAACAAAAAAAGACCCAGCAAGCCAAAGCAAGACTAAGCAAAAAGAATAAATCTGGAGGCATCACACTACTTGATTTTAAAATAGTATAAGGCCATCGTCACCAAAACAGTGTGGTACTGGCATAAAAATAGGCACATAGACCAATGGAACAGAATAGAGAACCCAGAAATAAACCCAAATATTTACAGCCAACTGATCTTCAACAAAGCAAAAAAAAAAAAAAAAAAGAAAAGAAAAGAAAAAAGAAACATGAAGTGGGAAAAGGACACACTTTTCAACAAATGGTGCTGGGATGATTGACTAGCCACATGTAGGAGAATGAAACTGGATCCTCATCTTTCACCTTACATAAAACTCAACTCAAGATGGATTAAGGACTTAAATTTAAGACCTGAAACTATAAAAATTCTAGAAGATAACATTGGAAAAATCTTTGTAGACACTGGCTTAGGCAAAGATTTCATGACCGAGAACCCAAAAGCAAATGCAATAAAGACAAGAATCAATAGTTGGGACTTAATGAAACTAAAGAGCTTTTGCACAGCAAAAAGAACAGTCAGCAGTGTAAACAGACAACCCACGGAGTGGGAGAAAGTCTTCACAATCTATACATCTGACAAATGACTAATATCTAGAATCTACAACAAACTCAAACAAATCAGCAAGAAAAAAGCAAACAATCCCATCAAAAAGTAGGCTAAGGACATGAATAGACAATTCTCAAAAGAAGATATACAAATGGCCGACAAACATGAAAAAATGGTCAACATCACTAATGATCAGGGAAATGCAAATCAAAACTAAAATGTGATATCACTTCACTCCTGCAAGAATGGCCATCATCAAAAAACCAAAAAACAGTTGGTGTGGATGTGGTGATCAGTGAACACTTCTACACTGCTGGTAGGAACGTAAACTAGTACAACCATTATGGAAAACAGTATGGAGATTCCTTAAAGAACTGAAAGTAGAACTACCATTTGATCCAGCAATCCCACTACGGGGTATCTACTCAGAGGAAAATAAATCATTACACGAGAAAGATACTTGCATACGCATGTTTATAGCAGCACAATTGCAAAATTGTAGAACCAACCCACATGCTCATCAGTCACAATGGACTACTACTCAGTCATAAAAAGGAATGCATTAACAGCATTTGCAGGCTGGGCACGGTGGCTCACGTCTATAACACCAGCACTTTGGGAGGTCGAGGCAGGTGGAACACAAGGTCAGGAGTTTGAGACCAGCCTGATCAATATGGTAAAACCCCTTCTCTACTAAAAATATAAAAATTAGCTGGGTGTAGTGGTGGGCCCCTGTAATCCCAGCTACACAGGAGGCTGAGGCAGAAGAATGGCTTGAACCTGGGAGGCGGAGGTTGCTGAGTGAGCTGAGATCAGGCCATTGCACTCCAGCTTGGGTGATAGAGGAAGACTCTGTCTCAAAACAAGCAAACAAACCAAAAAAAAAACCCTAGCATTTGCAGTGATCTGGACGAGACTGGAAACTATTATTCTAAGTGAAGTAACTCAGGAATGGAAAACCCAACATCGTTTGTTTTCCTTGAAATGTGGGAGGTAAGCTACAAGGACACAAAGGTGTAAGAAGGATACAGTGGACCTTGGAGACTTGGGGGGAAAGTTGGGAGGAGGGCGAGGGATAAAAGACAACAAATATGGTGCAGTGTACACTGCTCAGGTGATGGGTGCACCAAAATCTCACAAATCACCACTAAAGAACTTACTCATGTAAGCAAATACCAACTGTACTCCAATAACTTATGGAAAAATAAAAATAAATAAGTTAACATCAAAAAAAGAAAGAAAGAAGAAATACAGACAAAAGTAAATAAATTAGGCAACTCCATAACCATTTTTATTATTGAAAAAGAATTACGTTGTGTGTGAGGGAATTTTCTTTTCTTTTCTTGTTTTGTTAAGAGACAGGGTCTCGCTGTGTCACCTAGGCTGGTGTGCCGTGACACCATCATAGCTCACTGCAGCCTCGAACTCCTAAGATCAAGCAATCCTCCCACCTCGGCTTCCCAAATCACTGGGATTATATCTGTACCCAGCCTGTGAAAGGAATTACCTAAATGACGTTGAAAGTTTAAGTCATGTCATACAAACGGGTGATTTCAGCCTCTTGGGCTTTCCAGGAAGCTCTTAATACAAGTTTGCTAAGTAAATTCCTGTGAAACCATGGCCTGTCAGCTATCCAAAACATACTTTGTAGTTTCTCTGAACTCATTTCATTAATTCTTAAAATGATCATGGAAGATCTATTGTCATTTTCTTAAATAATTACAGTATAAAATGCTTATTGAATAAACAATCAATATGTGATGTGGACAAGTGAACAGTCATGCTTTGTTGGTGGAATGTCAAATTGAGGCTACCTTCCTGGCAATTTGGCAATCCACAAGAGTTCAGAAATTGTATATCCCCTTATCCTTCTAAAACTCTTTCCCAAGGATAAATCAGAGAAAAGGACAAAGATTTTTGTTCAAGAATATTTGCTGCTATGACATTTATAAAAATGAAAACTTAGAATCATCCCAAAATTCTAATAACAGAGATTTTGTGAAATAAATTTTAGTGCATTCACCTGCGATATCGTATAGCTGCTAAATGTTCACAATATAATATTTTTTAAATGAGGCACACAAATTATATTTACAGTGTGATCCCGCTTTTTTTGTTGTTAAATATTCATATGTAACACACAGATACACTGACAAGGACTCATACAAGACTATTATAAGTAATTATCTTTGGGTGATGGATTATGGATGATTTTAATTTTTTTATTCTCTGTAGTTTTAAAATTTTCTACAAAAAATAGATATTAGTTCTAAAATAAGTGATACTTATTAAAAAGCAAAAATGAAAATATTTAAAAATCCATTCCATTTTCATTACTTAGGTAGATTTAAAAGACTGTAATCATGAAATGACCTTAGCTAAAATTTTAGAGACTTTTAATCAAGGGTATTTCTGAAATAGTCTATTGATCCATAGAAAGTATGGTCAATGGACTTCATTAGTGCCTTTCTTTTCTTTTCTTTTTTAGATGGAGTTTTGCTCTTGTCGCCTCGCCCAGGCTGGAGTGCAGTGGCACAATCTTGGCTCACTGCAACCTCTGCCTTCTGGGTTCAAGTGAGTCTCCTGACTCAGGATCCCCAATAGCTGATATTACAGGTGCATGGCACCACGCTTGGCTAATTTTTGGTAGAGACGGAGTTTTACCATGTTGGCCAGGCTGGTCATGAACCATTAGTGCCTTTCAATCACATAAGTTATTTGGCTCATGACATTGTCTTGATTAAACCAACAGAAAAAAATCTTATTTGGTCCAATACACTAACTACTAATCTCATTGGTGACAAGAAGCTCCTGATAAGGATGGGTTCAAGAGGTGAAAATGAGGGCAAGTTTTGGGATTTAACTTCACTGAAACCATTTTCTTTGAAGGACTGGATATCTGATCTGATGTCGTTTACTTCAGATCTTTGAACAAATCATTACACAGGCATGTTTGGGAAGGAAGGAGTTAAGTCTAAAAAGAGCGCTTGATTTAGGATTTGTTTTGGAATCACTTATCTATTGGGTTGCTGACAGCAATAAACATTTTCTAAATACCTAAAGGAATGAAAGTAGAGTGTCACCCAGTGAAAAGATGGCAGATGAAACTTGGTTATTTTTTTATATTCATTTGGCTGAATGTTAGAGTAAAAAAAAAAACATGCTAAAACAAAACAAAACAGATAAAAGTTACCTTTTAAATTTGTCATGCATCTGCTGCTGGTGTGTGGTCCAAGATGGTGTATGGAAGATATTTAGTTTGTAAAATAAAGTTCAAAAAGGCAAAGATATCATCAACTTAGACCAAACATGCAATAACTCCTGCAAATGGATTGTCAGCAGGCATTGACATACATTCCCTATTGTGGCCAGGAAGAGGTGGAGTTATTCTCAAGGTTAAGTAAAGGTCATCTCTCTCTGCCATACTGCCACTCAGCAGTGATGGAAAAGCAAAGCCTGAAGTTGGGTGCCGGGAAATTTCACTTGGGAGACGGATGGCCCAGTCTGTCTGTGCACTCAGGTCATCTCGGTTAGTTTTCCCATAATTGTACTAGATCAAGTAGTCAAGTGAAATGCCAGATTCATCACTGATAGAATCTCTGTCCTGGGTTGACAGTCCTTTAATTTGTGTGCCTTTGTGGCCAGAGGCCATTATTTCTAGTTGCCTCTTTGTCCTGTAGCAGTTCATCTATCTTTCACACACACCAAATTTAATCTTCATGTTAGACGATGATGGGGAATTTGGGCTGGAGTTGTTATCAAATGAGTTTCATAAACTTTAGTAGCCTCGGGGAAAAAAAAATCTTAAAAGACTTACCAAAATTTGAAAAGAGTAAACAATGGTGGCTTTCTAGTAATTTAAGGTTGTTACAAGATCTCCATATGGATAATTCAAAATATGTGGGTCAATGATTTGACTCCTTGCCATGTGAAAAAAAGTTTACACTTCTCTTATTGCACCTACAATTTAATTGGAACACATCTGATGATTTCTGATAGGAATGTCTAAATTTTTTTTCTTCTTCACTCAACAACCCCATGTATATGTAGCTGCCGTATGTTAGGCACTGGGACCCAAGATGAATCAATCAAGTCCCTGTGAAGACAAATGAAAAGCCGAGCCTGCCTTTGGACCAGGGTGTAAAATGTAGGGTACGTTCAGAGAGAAATGGAAGACCATCTGGGGTGTGGGTGGGGCCAGAGAACATGCAGGGAGCAGTAGTGAGACCATGGGCCAAGCTCTGTGAATTCTAGGAGTTTCACCCATTCCACCTGATTCAGCCCTGGGGATAATGGTCACCATTAGCCCTGGGGATAATAGATTACCATCTAACAGGTGAGGAAACAGAGGATTAGGGGGTCATATAGTTTGGCTCTGTGTCCCTACCCAAATCTCATGTTGTAGCTCCCATAATTCCCACAGGTGGGAGAGACCAGGGGAGATAATTGAATCATGGAGATGGGAGATCATTAAGTCTCATGAGATCTGATGGTTTTAAAAACAGGAGTTTCCCTGCGCAAGCTCTCTCTCTCTTTGCCTGCTGCCATCCATGTGAGACCTGACTTGCTCCTCCTTGCTTTCTGACATGATTATGAGGCTTTCCCAGCCACCTGGAACTAAACCCCTTTTCCTGTATAAATTATCCAGTCTCAGGTATGTCTTTATCAGCAGCATGAAAACTGACGATTATAGGGAGTGAACACTCCCACAGCCTCACACGGCAAAAAGGAAGTGATGGGAACACTTGAGACCCAGCGTCCAGATTTCTTTGGCTCCAAAACTCAAGCTCCCAAGCATGCACATTCTGTGCTCCAAGAAGAAGGACAAATCAGAAAGGGTCCTTGTGACTTGAGTTGGTCCAGCTGAGCTGTGGTGATGGGAACCAGCTGGGGTTAGGGAGCTGCATGAATGTCCCAGTCGCCCAGTTGACCAGGACAGAAAATGCTGAACTGTGAAACTATTTGCGGATTTTTCTTGGGTTTTTTCACTATGGAAGGGACTTTTCTCACATCCATTCACTTTTCTGTCTGTGCTAGTGCTAGCAGCTCAGCGGCCCCATTTTTCGGGTGAACATTGCAGGTATGGTATAAAACCCATTCCATTTCCCCCACTGACTGCACAGGCCATATGATTTCTTTTGTCTCAGATTCTTCACATGGCTGTTGTGAAGAGAGTTGAAGAGAAGTTTACATTCCAAACTTCAGAGACAAGGCAGCCAAATTATGCCAAGGCTTCTGTCTCTCCATCCGTTTGTCCATCCATCCATTACAGCCAGGGCAAGCAGCACAGAGCTCTGGGTGGACAGGCCCCAAGATGAGCTTTACTTCTCTCCACGCCACCCTCTCCGCCTGGGTTACTCATTCATTGAGCAGGTATTTATCGAGGGCCCTCCTGCATATCAGGCACTGAGCCAGGCCTTGGGGATGAGGTGACAGAACAGGAAGGGTCCCTGGCATGCTGTGGCTTGCATAAAGGGGTACGTGGGAAATGAAAATTGTGAACGCTGTCGTGTGAGGATGGGCCTAAGGAAGGAAGCTCGGGTGTGAACGGAGAGGGAAAGGGGTGGAGGAGGAGGATGGGCGTTGGAGGCAGAAGAAACAGGCCCTGAGTGGGAGGGGCGGGGCCTTCTGATGACCCAAAAGGAGCTGGGTGTGGCAGGTACTGGCCTGCACCCCTGTATAAGATGCCCAGACACACCTCCTCTCTTTGCGGTGCTTAGACAAGAGGCTTGTTGCAGTCATACTGTGAGGATAATTACAGGGCCTGACATGTGTAGATACAGAACCCAGGTGCATTTCTGAGTATCACAGATGACAGAGAAAGAAATGATGAGGCACAGCCATGCATCACTGAATAACGGGGATAGGGTCTGAGAAATGTGTCATCAGGAGATTTCGTCACTGTGTGAACATCACAGAGTGACCTACACAAACCTAGATGGCATAGCCTACTACACACCTAGGCTGCATGGCACAGCCTCAAGCTCTGAGGCTACAAACCTGTAGAGCACGTTACGGCATGAATGCTGCAGGCAGTGGTGGCACAATGGTGTTTGCGTATCTAAACAAATCTAAAGATAGAAAAGATACAGTAGGGGCATGATTGCTCACGCCTATAATCCCAGCACTTACAGAGGCTGAGGCGGGCAAATCCTTAAACTCTGGAGTTTAAGAATAGCCTGGGTAACACAACAAAACCTTGTCTTCACTAAAAATAAAAAAAACAAAAACCTAGCTGGGCTTGGTGGCACACACCTATAGTCCAGCTACTCGGGAAGCTGAGGCAGGAGGATTGCTTGAGGCCAGGAAGTCAAAGCTGCAGTAAGCCAGGATCGCACCACTGCACTCATGCTGAGACGACTGAGCAAGACCCTATCTCAAATTACCCAGTCTTAGGTCGTTCTTTAGAGCAATGCAAGAACATGTCCTTAGAGGAGAGAGGTCATGGGAGGTTTGATATATACTGAAGGGGAGCACCCGCAGGACACTGAGGCAGGCAATGGCGAGATGCAGCCACAAGCCAAAGAATGCAGCGTGAGGATGGACAAGGCCAGGCAGCGTTCCCCTCCCGCTGCTGGAGGGAGCTTGGCCCTGCTGAGGCCTTGAAGGCTGTGAAGTTCATCTTAGTCTTGTGGCCTCCAGGACTGTGAGAGAATCCACTTCTATTGTTTTAAGCCACTCGGTTTGAAGGGATTTGTTACTGCAGCCCCAGGAAACTAATACAATAATGGACAGGAATGAATGGAGACGAAGCAGTTTCCAGGGTGGTGACCACCATGAGGAAAAGTGTGGGGTATAGTAATCACGACCATTACTCAAGAGTTGACTGTGGCCCAAGCACTTCTTTTTTTTTTTTGAGACAGAGTCTTGCTGTATGCCAGGCTGGAGTACAGTTTCACGATCTCTGCTCACTGCAACCTCCGCCTCCCGGGTTCGAGCAATTCTTCTGCCTCAGCCTCCTGAGTAGCTGGGACTGCAGGCACACACCACCATGCCCGGCTAATTTTTTTGTATTTTAGTAGAGACGGGGTTTCACCATGTTGGCCAGGATGGTCTTGATCTCCTGACCTCATGATCCGCCTGCCTCAGCCTCCCAAAGTGCTGGGATTATAGGCGTGAGCCACCGCATCTGGTCTCAAGCATGGTTTTAAGCATTTTATACACTTCTGTTTCCCAGTAGTCTACACAATAAGTGTTTTACAGATGAAAAACCAAGGCTCAGAGAGGTAATGCAACCTGCCCAAGGTCACACTGGCAGGAAGTAGTGTAGCTGGGACTTGAACTCAGTTCTGATGGATTCTCAAAGCCCATGGTCTTTTTACTTTGCTCCTTGGAGGCTGGCCACTTAAATGCATATTTATTTACTATTTGAATAAAAATACTGAGCTTTGTTAGTATTCCAATTTGCAAATTAAAACTACATACTATTTATTTACTTTCTTGGCAGAAGTGGGACAAGCCACCTTCTGGCATCTTGGTCACTTTTTGTTGCTCTATTCTGGGCCACCACATGCCTCATTAAAAATGGGGAACTATTTCAAAGGCAGATGGGGAGAACAGAGATGCCAGAAGCCTCTGCCACAGGGCATGTGCCCAGCCCCAGCAGTGATGCCTGCAGGTCCTGAGACTGGGACAGGCGGACAGAGGGCCAAGACAGTTGGTGTGCAGCACCCGTGGAGGAGGGACTTGAATAGGAGGTGGGCTGGGACACGTCCCTCTGGACCCAGAGATCCAAGCCCTGTGAGACTTTGGCAGTTTGTGAGGGAGGGGAGGGAGGAGGTGGAACCATGGGCCTTGAAAAGGCACAATGGCAGTGACAGCAAATATTATGGATTAAAAACTGGTATCCTATTCCATTTTCTTGGGTAGAATAAGTATAAGTAACCCAAAGGAGGGTCAGGAAATCTCACGATAAATGATTTTGAAATGCCTGTTAATAATGAACCATGGCAAATCAAAGCATATTTAAGATTAGGAAAAATGGAATACCATGACATTTTGTATACTGCAAATTTGAGGAACAACACTTAAGGGTATGCGGGTAATCCCCAGTGTTGGTGCATTACAGGGAGTAAATTGATAGAACCCTTCTGGAGATCAGTCTGGCATTTTCTATTCAGAATCTTAGTCCGTTTTGTATTAGTATTATTTGTATTAGTCTGTTCTCACACTGCTATCATGATACTACCTGAGACTGGGTAGTTTATAAACAATAGAGGTTTAATTGACTCACACTTCCACATGGCTGGGGAGGCCTCAGGAAACTTACAATCATGGCAGAAGGCAAGGGGGAAGCAAGGCACGTCTTACGTAGCAGCCGGAGACAGAGAGAGTACAGGGGAAACTGCCACTTTTAAACCACAGATCTCGTGAGGACTCCCTCACTATCACGAGAACAGCATGCGGGAAACCTCCATGATCCAGTCACCTCCCACCAGGTCCTTCCCTCAACACGTGGGGATTACAATTTGAGATAAGATTTGAGTGGGGACACAGAGCTGAACAGTATCAACGTTCAAGCTCTTTGACCCTGTAGTAATTCCAATACAAGAAGCCTAGCCCAAGGACACAATTTCATAAAGTTTATCCACAAATATGTTTGTTGTACTCATTGTTTAAAATAGGGGAAACCAGGAGACAACCCAAGTGGCCAGTGTGTGGGAGCCATTGTCTTTCTCATGCTTTTGCCTCAGCAACTGCAACACTTCCGCCTTCTTGGGGTAGTAGCGCGGAAGCAACTTCTGCCACTCTGTCTTCCCCATATTCTTGTGTAAAGGGGTGTACCCTGGGAAGAGCTATGACTTATCCAGTAGGTGAAAATGAGCCAAGAGTGATTGCATGGAGCTGTCTGCTGTCCACCTGGCCTTCCCATCTCCTGAGCATGCAGCTGATCGGGCCATGTCTCTAGGTGCGGGCCCAGTCCTTCTCACATCAGTCCCCAAGTCTAGATGTAGAAAAGAAAGCATGATTTTGGCTTCAGGCTTATGCAGCACTTGAAAATCTGGCTCTGTCAGTAATAAGGTGGACGCTGTATTTTAATTCTTACCAGGTACATTAAGTCCTTTACAGAACGGTGGTGAGGAGCAAGTGATTGAACTTTCCCTAGGACGTGCCCACCCACGGTGCATTCACTGAGAGCAGTCAAAAGAGGTTGCCATAGAAACCAAAGCATCACAGGGAGAGATGGGTCTCTTGGGGCAGCTGCAGCAGCTGACGCAGGCTGACTCACAGCTGCTTCTAATATGCCAGGCTTTGTGTAAACAGGTTTTACAACACAAGTGGGCTGATCACAGTGCGAGTGGAGTGTGACATCTGAGTCACTGTGAGGCTCTAGCTGGCTTCTTCCAGCCCTTGTCATGGGGTCCCCTGTGACCATAACCTATACAAGCAGAGCTTGGGCATGCTGGATTTGCAGAAAAAGCCTTAGGCAGGTATTGAATTATTGGACAATAATTTACCCTGCATTATGTGAACATATAAAACTCAGTCCACAAATGCGCTTGGTTCAATAATTATATTTTCCATAACGCCATCATTTCTGACTCTGACTCCTTTGGTCCCTGAGATTTCCATTGGATTTCTGGCCTCTGGGACTTAAGTGGTGATGAGGCACAGAGAGAACATCTGGTCCTCAATCATAGGTCCAGATAGGTAATCCCTGAAACATCCACTGTGCTTGTCCATGTGGACCTGTTCAGATTTGTGGCTATCTCAAAGTACAGTTCTTTGAAAACTAAACTCTGTTAAGCCACTGAAATTTTAGGGTTATTTTGCCATGGAATGACAAACTCTCCTGACTAGAAAAGTTGGGATAAGTACATTTCCTCCAGCCCTAAAGAAGTAAATAGTGCCACCATTAACCTAATTACGTTAAACTGAGTGATTGAGACCCATGAAAACTGCCACAGCATAACCTGTACCCCAGCAAGATGAATCAAGAAGAATTTCTCTTTTCCTCTTCCTTCTTTTGTCTTCCTTTACCCCGTTACATCAAGTCTATTCTAGTTACTGGCTGGTGGGTCTGTACTATACAATGTTCTGGGTTTCAGCACTTTTGCTGTAGAATTTGATTTATTTGGGTTTTCAAAGTTCTATGGGCGTGAGACTGTATGATATTTCTGTGTATCCTCAGGAATCTTTAAAAAAGTGGAAGATGCAAGAAATTTTGGGTTGGGTCAATTGGCTTAAGGAATGACTCCCATTCTTATGAGAGCCTAGACAGCAGCTTCTTGAGGAAACACAGGCATCTGATTGAGATCCTTTTAACTAATACAGGGCAGGTCAAGAAATTAGGGAGAGCCGAACTTTGGATTTAAATTCTGTTGGCTTTTCATTAGGTAATTTCATACCTGGGCTTTTATTTCTCCCTGGGAGTTGAATCACTGGAGGAGGTTTTGTTAGTATTTGGAAAATTTTTGCATTATTAACATTTTCTATTTGGAGAATTTTATGCTATTATTTGGGCTCACTGCAAAACAGTATCTTTCAAACCTTTTTATTAAATTAAGACATACATTATACATCACGGCAGAAGCACAATTTTTACAAAACAAAAACATCTCACAGCCTGGGCAATATAGGGAGACCCTGTTACTACAGAAAAAAAATTAAAAAATTAGCCAAGCATAGTGGTGCATGCCTGTGGTCATAGCTACCCAGGAGGCTGAAGTGGGAGGATCACTTGAGCCTGGGAGTTCAAGGCTGCAGTGTGCCATGATGGCACCATTGCATTCCAGCGTGGGCAACAGGGTAAGACCCTGTCTCAAAAAAAACTAAAAACAAGGCCGGGCACCGTGGCTCAGGCCTACAATCCCAGCACTTTGGGAAGCAGAGGCAGGTGGATCACGAGGTCAGGCATTTGAGATCAGCCTGGCCAAGATGGTGAAACCCCATCACTACTAAAAACACAAAAAAATTAGCCAGGCATGGCGGCATGCGCCTGTAGTCCCAGCTGCTCAGGAGGCTGAGGCAGAAGAATCGCCTGAACCCAGGTGGTGGAGGTTGCAGTAAGCCAAGTTTGTGCCACTGCACTCTAGCCTGGAAAAACAACAACAACAAAAAAACAAAAAACATTTCAGCTGGAGTTCTGAAAGCAGAGACTAGGACAAAGGCTCGTGTGTAGGCAGTTTACTGGGAAAGTGATCACAGAGAGCAGGGCCAAGTAGCAGAGAGTGCAAAACACAGCAGAGAGACATGGGCTGAGTCCACCTCATCATGGCAACCGCGGCTCAATCCCACAAGACCTTCTGAGGAGCTCATGGAATGCAGCGCGGAACTGTCTCCTTGAGGCTGAAAGGAAGATCTGTATATCCACTGACACTTGTCCAAGGTTGGGCTCCCGGCTGGTCCTATGGTTGTTAAGCCCTCTCGTTCCAGAGTGTACTATAAGGGGCACCTACGTGGATTTGGTTAAACCTGCATGAACTGTTTGGGGCATCAGTGGCTGGAGTAAGAAAGAGGTGAACAGAGAGGTCTGAAGTGGTTGCAAGAGATGTTCAGTCAAAATATTTACCGAGTGCAATGCACTGACATATTCTGCTCTAGTTCATCGTACATACACATGCTAGCGGAGGCCCACTAACCAGTGGTTCCTAAAGTCGGGGTCCCAAGACCATATTTCAGGGGGCCTATGAGGTCAGAATTATTTTCATAATACTGCTAAGATAGTTTTGTCTTTTTCATCCTTGTTCTCTCATATGTTTTGTTTTTTTCCCCCACTTTTTATTGAGGTGTAACTTGCGTCAGAAGCAGAAATCTTAATAACTTAATATTTTTAAAAAACATGTATTATATCACGTAACCATAACCTCTACCCAGATCAAGATGTAGTGTATTTTCAATTCACCGGCAGGCTCCTTCATGCCTCTCCTAGTTAACACTCTTCTCCAAAGGTAACCACTATTCTCATATTTGCCTCCATAGATGAGCTTTTCCTGATTCTGAACTTCAAATAAAGGGAACCACACAGTATTTATTATGTCTGGCTTTTTTTGCCCAATGTTATGTCCCTATTAATTTACATTATTAGGTATAGAAGTAATGCATTCTTGCTTGCATGGCTGTATGGTGTTCCACTATAGAAACAAACTATGATTTATTTATTTACCATTCTATACTTGATGGAGTTGGCTGGTTCCCTTATACTGCTGTTTTGTTTTGTTTTTTTAATCTCCTACACACTTGAAAGTCCATCCACTTCTTTCTAATTCCATTGCTGTCACTGAAATTTGGATTTCTGAAATAGCTGTCCATTGTCCACCTACCATTGTAGTTTTGTGTAGTTTCATACGTGGCTTTGCAGCCAAACAGCTTGGTTGGCATCATGTTTATTCTCTGTGTATTTTCATATCTTCATCTTTTAAATGGGGATCCTAATAGTACCTCTTTTTTTTTTGAGACAGATTCCCACTCTGTTGCCCAGGCTGGTGTGCAATGGTGCAATCTCAGCTCACTGCAACCTCTGCCTCCTGGGTTCAAGCGATTCTCTTGCCTCAGCTTCCTGGGTAGCTGGGATTACAAGCGTGCACCATGCTTGGCTAATTTTTGTAGTTTTAGTAGATATGGGGTTTCACCATGTTGGCCAGGCTACTCTCGAACTCCTGACCTCAGGTGATGCACCTGCCTTGGCAGTGCAGGCATGGGTCACCACATCCAGCACCCGTAAATTGCTCTTAAGTGTGGTGACATGCTCTCACCATAAAATAACAGGAACTGGGACAAACTAGGGAACAAGAAAAGCAGATTCACATTATCCATCTCATGCTTACTGGGTAAGGATATGGTTATTGAAAAGAAGTCCTAGTGTTCTCAATTACTTAAAATAATTAGTTTTCTTTTTTTTGCAGAGGTATAAATTTGCACGTTAAAATATGTGACTCAGGCCACGCTTGGTGGTTCACGCCTGTAATCCCAGCAGTTTGGGAGGCCAAGGCAGGCCAATCATTTGAGGTCAGGAGTTCAAGACCAGCCTGGCCAACATGGTGAAACTCCATCTGTACTAAAAATACAAAAATTAACCAGGCATGGTGGTGGGTGCCTGTAATCCCAGGTACTTGGGAGGCTGAGGCAGGAGAATCGCTTGAATCCGGGAGGTGGAGGTTGCAGTGAGCCAAGATGGTGCCAATGCACTCTAGCCTTTGTGACAGATCAAGACTCGTCTCAAAAATAAAAATAAAGATAAATAAAATAATATATGTGGCTCCACTTCTGTGTGTACATGTATGTGATTATCCCCCAAAGAAAAAGTCCAGCCAGGCAGTGCAGAGATTTAGGGTGTCAAAAGTTGGAGGGGGGTCGGACGCGGTGGCTCACGCCTGTAATCCCAACACTTTGGGAGGCCACAGTGGGCGGATCAAGAGGTCAGGAGTTAGAGACCAGCCTGACCAACATGGTGAAACCCCATCTCTACTAAAAATACAAAAATTAGCCAGGCGTGGTGGTGCATGCCTATAATCCCAGCTATTCAGGAAGCTGAGGCAGGAGAATCACTTGAATCCGGGAGACGGAGGTTGCAGTGAGCTGAGATCACGCCTCTGCACTCCATCCTGGGTGACAGAGGGAGACTATGTCTCAAAAAAAAAAAAAAAAGTTGGAGGGGGCTGGGCACAGTGGCTCATGCCTGTAATCCCAGCACTTTGGGAGGCTGAGGTGGGCAGATCACTTGAAGTCAGGAGTTTGAGACCTGCCTGGCCAAACAAGGTGAAATGCCATCTCTACTAAAAATATAAAAATTAGCTAGGCATGGTGGTGCGCACCTGTAGTCCCAACTACTCGGGAGGCTGAGCCAGAAGAACCAGTTGAATCTGGGAGGAGGAGGTTGCAGTGAGCTGAGATTGCGTCACTGCACTCCAGCCTGGGGAACAGAGTGAGACTGTTTCAAAAAACACCCCCAAAACCAAACAACAACAATAAAAAACAAAGAAACCCCAAAAGTTGGAGGGCCTTGAGTGCTAAAGAAATCTGAATTTGATCCCATTGGCTAACTGTGAGCATACTCTGGCTAAGTCATACATGGTTTAAACAGTATCTTATTTCTGTCTAAGCTTCTTTATCATATAAAAGAAACATCCAGGTATTCACAAGGCAGTACCATTCAAGCCACTTCATATACAAATTCTCTGCCCCTCAACTGCACTTCTCCAAAGTTTGTCTGAGTCAAGAAAAGCATAAACATCTACTCATTTCCTTAATCAAAAAAAAATCTAGGAGTGATCCTTGATCAGTTTCTCTCAGCCAGCTCTGCCCATCCTGCACCATCAGATCTGTATACCTAGTCAGTTACCTATCTCCTCTCCAACAAAATGCTGTAAAGCTATCCACTCCCCCCAGCTCCACTACCACTCCGGTGTCAGCAGCAATCATTTCTTGCCTGGACTAATGCAACAGCCTCCTAATAATCTTACTTCCATACTCTTGTCCCCTTCCCAGCTCCCCCTCTGAATCCATTCTCCATTCACCAGTCAGAATGACTTAAAAAACAGAAATCAGGTCACGTCACTCCTCTCCTTCAAGACTTCCAACAGCTTGATCCTAAAGTACCTCAAACTCATCACACTTACACTTAACCCACACTTCCTACACTGGCCTACAAAGCCCTTTACAATCTGGGCCCAGTTTCTCCAGGCTCACCTGGGACCACATTCTCCCTTGTTTGCTGTGTTCCATGCCCAATGCCAGTCTTCTTTCTGTCCTTAGGACACACCAAGTTCCTTCCCACCTATGGTCTTTGCCTCACCTGCTTCATACTTAGATCCCAACAGCCTCTCTCTGAGAGGCCTTTCTTGACTACCCAAAGTGAACTAGTCATCCCTTTGCATTCTAGAAGATATTATCTTAATTCTCTGCATAGCACTCATCAAATTGTATTTCCTGTTTATTTGCTTAGTTGGTCTCACATTGCTTCTAAAATAGGAGCTCTTTGAGAGAGAATCTTACCATACTTCATCCCTAGTGCCTAGAAAAATACCTGATGCACAGTGAGTACTCAACAAATAATTGTGTCTTAGACATGAATCTGATGGCATAAATACTAAATGTACCCTTCCCCAAAACTAAGGGGGTTTGAATTCTGGGCCCCTCAGGACAAACAAGAGGAAGGACATCATTGCCCTTTGCAAATTACAAAATAAATGTCTCTCTGGAGGAACTGCTTGATTCTACTGACACTTTTTTTTTTAAAGTCTGCTATATGGTAATGCAATACTGTATTTATTCTGTTCATTAACAATTAATACTTGAGAACATTTACAATATTCATTGAACATAATCTAAGAGAAGGTCAAGTTACATTTTTTATATCTCGTTTATTAATGAGAGAGATGGTCAAATTAATTTACGGTCAAAATTATAATGGCAAAAACTTATAAATAAATACGTTCTTGGTGTTAGTATGGTTACATACAATTCAGTTTTTGGAGTAAAGTTCTTTGGTTGCAAGAAAGAACATTTGGTTTACTTCACTAATAGAAATATCTCTTAATGCTGGAATAGCCTCCTCTTGATGTTTCTTCTGCTGTTGATTTTTAGCATAGTTATCTGTAAGAAAAGACCAAAAAGTTCTGTTTACCCAAGCAATTTCTTCTTCAGTCTCTGTATCTGATGAAGACCCACCACACAATTTACTAGGCTGATATCTGGATAGTGAGAAACATGTTTAACATAAATGATTACTTAAATCTTCTCTTTGGAAGAAATGTCCCAATTAAAATAAAAACACAATCAGCAAAGTACTTTTTTCATCTCTAACTTGGAAAGAAATTAATATTTCATTCAACTGTACAATGATGATTAAACTCTCATTTGCACATTTCTCATAGGAACAGAATTAGATCCAGCCCTTGAAAATGCATTTAAATTGACACTGCAAAACTATTAAATCATTTGGTATAAATATTCATGCAAACTTAACCATTTCCCCTCTTTGCACAAATTGTCTATTTGCTGCCAATTCCAATCAAGAATGCATGGAATGCAATGTATCAGAAAGACATTTAAAAATAATATTATCGATTTTTAAAATACATTGTAGAGGCTAATGAATAAAGGTTTTGAAAAGCTGAGAAATCATACCAGGGAACTTAAAAAATACTTTACTTTCTAGAATCTAAGCAAGCTCAGGAGTCTGATTCATATTCATCTTTAGACTTGAAAGAACTTCAAAAAAATAAAACCACACGAATGTGTTGTGGTTCTTTTATCCACTAATTGGAATAAGGAGTACACAATGACCCTGAGGACACACGCGCCGAAGTCCTCTTTCTGAACAAGGTCTGTATGTACTATTTGCTATCCCTTAATCAACAGTGTCTGTGCAGGATAAAAGAAGTTTCCCTCAGGCAAAGTTAATGTGAACATATTACAGATACATATTGAATATACTTGTGGTTTTTATGGGAGCAAATACCTGCTAACCAGTGCTATAATTCACTAGAATTGATTTCTTCCATGAATATAGCTGGTGCATATTTGTTAGAACTTAGTTCCTTCATGCAAATATTTCCTTTTGTGTAAGTTTATATTGATTTCTCTTAGCTTCTTTTTACTGTCCCAATGTATATATGTGTATATATACATGTTTGTGTGTGTGTGTGTGTGTGTGTGTGTGTGTGTGTGTTTTGGAGTTTCACTCTTGTCATCCAGGCTGGAGTGCAATGGCGCAATCTAGGCTCCCTGCAACCTCTGCCTCCTCGGTTCAAGTGATTCTCCTCCCTCAGCCTCCTAGCAGGTGGAATTACAGGCATGCACCACCAATGTGTGTTTTGCAGCCTGTTCTTGTTGCTTTTCTGGGTAAGAGTGCTAACACTCCACTCTTTCACTGCCCCAGCACTTTCCTTTTATATAAAGTTACCTGTGATTGTATGAATGGAGTCAAGTGGAGAGGTACTCATCATGTTAATTCCAAACAAGAGCACATAGCCAATTACTATAGCAATAAGGAGGTAGACAGGTAATGCAACTGCCCAGTATCTGCCGAAGAGAATATTAAAGTACATAACAGACACTTTTAAAAGCTGCAATTCTCAAGAGTCAGTCACAAAGCCAACACAGTTTTTAAATTTAAATTTTATAAAGTAATATATGAACATAAGAGACAAGTAGTTCCACAAGGCTTATAATGAAAAGCTGCAGTCCTCTATCCACCATCCCAACCCTGGGCTGTCTTCTGGTACTCACTTCCTCATTGCTCATATTACTGTTTCCTCATTTTTTTCTATTAGACATTTTCTCTAGACTTCCTAATATGGAGATGAGGAATTAACGTCCTCCTATCCCCTTCTATACTTACGCCACAACGTCTCATTATGGCAGCAGGTTTTAGAAATAATTCTAACTATATAATTTTGCAACTGAGGATCTTAGTGCATTATTATGATATATTTTATTTTATTTTATTTTTTTTTGAGACGGAGTCTTGGCTCTGTTACCTAGGCTGGAATGCAGTGGTGCGATCTCGGCTCACTGCAACTTCTGCCTTCCGGGTTCAAGTGATTCTCCTGCTTCAGCCTCCCAAGTAGCTGGGACTACAGGCACGTGCCACCACAGCCAGCTAATTTTTTTCATATTTTTAGAAGAGATGAGGTTTCACCATGTTGGCCAAGACGGTTGTGTCTGGCCTATTATACACTTTCTTGTACAACATTTTGTTTTTTCTTGAATAATTACGTTTGTCTGTTCACCTGGTTTCCCATGTACCAGAGACTCAAATTCTCTGTTAAGACTCTATTATGCCTCTCAGCATCATTAAGTACACGAAGTGCTATTTTTTATTGAGTGGTTTTTTTGTTTTAGAGAAAGCATCTGTCACCCAGGCTGGAGTGCAATGGTGTGATCACAGTTCACTGTAGCCTCAACCTCCCGAGCTCATTTTAGCCCTGGAAGTAGCTGGGACGATTGGTGTACACCACCATTCCTGGCTAATTTTTAATTTTTTTGTAGAAACAGGGTCTTGAGATGTTGCCCAGGTTTATTATTATTATTTTTGAAATGATTTGTTCTCTATTATTTTCTCTTTCTGGAACTTCTAATAGTTAGATTTTTAACCATTATACTTTCTTCTATATTCCATTTCTTTTTTGTTCTAATTTCTAAAGATTACCTTGTTTGATTTTCTACTATTTCAATTAAAATTTTAATTTTGGCTATAATGTTTACAATTTCCAAATACAGTAATTTCCTGAACATTCCTTTTGTACAGCATTCTGTTCTTGTTTCATAGTTATAATAGTCTCTTACCTCTTGAGAATTTTAAGTTATTTAATTTTTTTTTCTGTTTTCTGCATTATCTCTATTTCCTTCAAATTCCCTTTACCTTTCTGCTTTTTCATTTCATGCTAGAGGCTTTCCTTTAATGTCTGGTAACTTAGAGTAGTCCATTCACATTTAAAAATGAAGTGTTAACCAGTGAGTTGGAAGCACTGTGTATGTGGGCAGGGACAGTCAACTGGTGAGCCTCACTCTAAGAGACCTGGCCACTTCACTGGGGACTTTTTCTGTGTATAGTAGGGTAAGCCTGGAAGCCCAGAGAGGGAAGATGTAGGAGGTAAACCTTCTCATTAAGCCATGCAGATTTTCACTTGCTCCCCTGTTTTCAGTAAGATGCCTCATTCCCATACTCAGACTAAGTGGCCCCCAAGCTAGAGACTCCACCTTGCCAGAGAGTAAAACTCCTGTTTTCTGCAGGGGAGGGCAGGGTGGGTCTCCCAGCTTTGAGGGCTGAGGGAGGGAGATTTGAAGGCTAGAGCCTTCACATGGTCTTCAAACAAGTTTTCAGTCAAACCCATAATTAAAGAGCTACCTAGTACCCCAATGTCTGAGCTATTCTGGAGTTCAAGAGTACAAATATTCTTGCTGGCCTCCCTACTTAAGCAATGTGGAAAACAGAAACAGAGACCTTTCACCTATTGAAATCCACTTTCCACAATGCTGCTATCTCTTTTCTGCTATCCTATTGTTTCTGTGGGTTTATATCTTAATTTTTTTTTTTCCTGTAGGGTCGCTTTAGCAAGATTTTTGAAGGAAATGGACGGAGATAAACGTGTGTTCACGCCACCATCTTTAATTAGATATATATCAATAGTGATCTTTAAAAAGCTTTCAGTTTCTATATGGCTATTCATGAATTTTAAGAGAATATTTAAGATTTGGGTAGTTTTAAGAAAGGATATGATTCTTCAAAACAGCATTAATCATATCCTCATTTAAGAAATATATTAAACTTACTTTTGAGGCCAATAGGTTAAACCTAAAGAGTTTAGCCAAGATTCAGGAATAAAAGCCCACACGAGGTAAAGTACTGTAGAAAAGAAAAAGAAAAAAAAGGAAGTCAGCAACAGATACATCTAATCTATTAAGAGTCATATAAAACAGAAAAGCTCCTTTGAAGTATCCCTGATTCACTCAGAAATGATTTTTCCCTTCTTTCAGTTCTGCTAGCTCCTTGTCTGTACAATTCTTATAATTACTGTATTAGTCATTTCTTTAACATCTTAACTCTTACTCTATATTTTAAGCAACTCAAGGATACAAATCATGCCTCAGCAATTGTTATAATCCTTATCACCTAGCAATTTGCTTTACATACAGTAAGTGTTCAATACTTCATCCCCACAAGGTTTAAGTTAACTATAGACATTTAGTTGCTCAAAGGGAAATTTACCTATCCTAGTTCCAATCTACCACATGTTGAGCTTCTGCCTTATCTCCCAGAGTACAGTCTTATTTCCCTCAGTCCCAAATCTCTATGGCACCAGTTACTGTTGTCCCACCATAACAATGGCTAAGTTCTGTAGGTTAAGCTCACTGTAGGTTAAGCACAGTTCTAAGCATTCTGTATACATTATTTAAGATAATCCTCCAAGACAATCCTCTGAGGCAAGTATGCAATTTTAACTGATGAGGAAATGGAAGCTTAGAAAGGATACATCACCTACCCAAGGTAAGCGGCCGAGAAAAATTTTACCGACCTATTATATCAGTGATGATGCATTCTTTTCTTAACAAATACGTATTAAAGAATTCTGTATGTCAGGAGTGTGAGGCACAATACTGAATCAAAAAGAGATGGCTTCTATCCTTCCTAAACTTAAAGTCTTGTAGTGAATAAAGAGTAAATTGGTATTTTCACTACACTGTGATAAGTGCTCATTAATAACAAAAGATGACATAGAAGTACAGTAGAAGGACCTCCTTCCACTCGGTATCCTCCTTCCCCTTGTTTAATTTCTCCCCATAGTGCATGTTATCACCTGATACTGTATATGTTTTTCTTATTTGTCCATTGACTACCTCCCACCAACGTCAGAATAAAAACCATGAAAGCAGGGCATTTCTGACTGTTTTGGTCCTTCCTGGCCTGTAACAGTGACTGGCACATGGTAAACACTCAATAAATACTTGAATTAATTTTTGGTTGTGGATATCATGGAATTTAAGTCTTTTTTTTTTTTTTTTTTGAGATTAATTTTCACTCTTTTTGCCCAGGGTGAAGTGCAATGGCGAGATCTCGGCTCATCACAACCTCCACCTCCCAGGTTCAAGCAATTCTCCTGTCTCAGCCTCCCAAGCAGCTGGGATTACAGGCATGCGCCAGCACACCTGGCTAATTTTGTTATTTTAGTAGAGATGGGGTTTCTCCACGTTGGTCAGGATGGTCTCGAACTCCTGACCTCAGGTGATCCGCCCGCCTCAGCCTCCCAAAGTGCTGGGATTACATGTGTGAGCCACTGCACCCGGCGAGAATTTAAGTCTTAAAGTGATTGCTTTTATTTATTCATACAGCTTCTAATCTTTGATACACTCTTTGAACAAGGATTTACAAAAGTGCTAACAATAACATCAGTAGCTAACATTTATTAAGTATTTAACTGTTCCTAGGCATTGTTTTACATGCTTTACATAAATTACCCCAGTTAATCCTAGCAACACTCAGAAGAGGCAAAAGAGTGAAGTAGCCAGTGTATTTCGGTTCAAATTTAGAGGCTTATCATTTAGCAGCTTTCCAACCTAGGGCAAATTACTGGAACCCCAGTATGCTCATCTCTAAAGTGAGGACTATAACAACAGAAAGTACCCCATACGATTGCTTCATGGGTCATAAGCATTTAAGAACCATCATTACCATTACCTTTTACAGGTAAGGAACCTGAGGCTCCAAAAGTTTACTGAGGGTCCCAGCTCACATGGCTCATCTGTGGCGTCAGAAGTTGAAGTCAGTTGTAACTTCTTTACTTTACTTCAGTTCTAACAGCCTTGGCCATTACATTTATCTGCAAGCTGTACTGATGGTACAGGCTGATATATTTCAGTTAGGGTTCAGAAGTACTACCACTCTTCCACTTTTCTGGTTTCCAAAGAGTTCCAGAACGTCGGCTCAGGGGCACTCAATTTCCTCCCTCTTGCATGCCTCATAATTCCCAAATCCTTTTGGGGAGAGACTTGGGGCTTGCTGTGTGACTGGGCATATTATTGTCTCAGGGAGCGTCAGTATCCTTATCTCTAAATGGAAAGTTATGGGGATTAAGGGAGATCCAGGACACAAGGAATCCACCTTTCAACCCGACTTCTCTGGCCTACTCCTCTTGTTCCTCAGATCCCACAGGGCACACTGGAGCCGTATCAAGCTCCTTATGTCCAAATCCTCTCACAGCCTTTCCACTTCTCCCCTCCCTCCTACTCAGCATCAGTGCCTAGGTGGGTTGGGGGGAGCGGGATGAAAGCCTCGACCTTCCAGTCTGGTTTCAATGTCTCTCCGCCGTTCTCCCCTGACACTCGTCACACTGAGCATTAACTGCAGATTTACTCATCTGTCTCCTCCACAAGACCACGACCTCCTTAAGGGCAGGGACCAGGCTTTATTCACTCTGCCATCGTGTCTGGTGCCGTATAAATATTTGTAGAGACTAAAACCTCCTAGGCTAGTGCTGGCGTACAACACTCAACAAACACGAGTTCCCTTCTGATTTTCTTAAAAAGAGACATAGGGAGAAAGAATCAACAGTTTGTGTGTGCACAGTCTACCCAACGCATTCTTCCCTTATCATTGAATGCCAGAAAAAGCCCCTGGCCATCCATCGGGAAAGTACTTACTGAAGACAAATTGGGAGCCTAAGAAAAGAACAAAGCCATAAATCGCTCTTTCTGGCAATGGCGACGGTGAATTTTCCACCATTTTTCCTAGGGCTTTAGACAATCTGTGGAAAAGGAACACAATTAGCCGTCAGCGACATGCTCCCCCGCACCAGTGGTCCACTCTCGCCCCAGCGCTTCGCCGCGGGGACTGCCCTCGCCCGCAATCCACGCCCCCACCTCGCGCGCACACACGCACCCAGGCTGGCGCGTGCCCCGCAGCAGAAGGGGTGGCGGGGGATAGGGCAGGGAGAGGGTAATGGGGTAACAGACGCGCGATCCAGCTCTGCGAGCGTGGCCTCCCCGCGGGGGGGGGGGGGAGGGCAGAGAACAAGGCTCGCGCGGCGCCCACGAGCTCGCGGGCCTACTGGGTCGCGACGCCCAGGCCCCAGGCCCTGCCCACTAATGAGGGGGCTTCTGTTTCTCATTCGAGGCGGGATATACCGGGGGCCTCGACCTCGGGTCTTTCATACGCCCACCCAAGCCCCTCCCGACACCTCTGCCGCCTCAGCGCTGAGTTCTCTGCGCAGGCGCCGACCGAGTAGCCGCAGTGGGGGCTGTAAAGGAAAAACTAAGGGAAAGGCCTAGGCGCGAGGGCGCTCCCACCCCGGCGCAGGCGCACGACGACCCTCCCCGGGTGGGAGCCAGCGAGCGCGGGGGCCGGCGGGATCCTTTCGGCTTGCGGCGACGAAGGAGGGGGCGGTGCGGCGCTACTGCGCCTGCGCGCTGCTAGCCCACGTGACGCAGCTGCCTTTAGCGCCGCCGCTCGCTCCCTCCAGCCGTCAGCTGACTTGGAGGGCCGGAGGTGGCGGCGGCGGAGGCGGCGGCGGTGGCGCCGGCCCGCGTCGAGGCTCGCGGGCGGCGGGCCCCGGTGAGTGCACACCCGGCGCGCGGCAGGGCTCCCGGATGTGTCACCTTGTCCCGCTGCAGCCCAAATGCAGGGGGAGCGGGGTCTTCCACACTCCCTCTGTGGGTGTGTGGTGAGTGTGGGTGTGTGCGCGTAGCCCCGCGTCCGTCGCTGTGGTGCCTGCTATGTTTGCGTGGGCTGGGGTCCCGCTAGATGAGGGGGTGTGGCCGCCATTGCCTGCCCCAGTGGGTTTTCCCCCTTGGTCTGGTGCCCCTTTCGCGAGCGAGGCCCTGGGATGCCAGTGCGAGGGTGGGAGTAGTCCCTTTGTGCGCATCTCCCCTGCCCGTGCCTCGGCCGGTGCGTGGCTGACATCCCCTACGGGTGCAGGGCCCACGCTGGCGTGTCGCCTTGTGGCCCCCTTTGTGTCGGTGTCCGTGCTCCCTGGCGGCTGCGTAGGCGCTCTCGGCCTCTGCGGGTGGCCCCCCCTTTGTGTCATAGCTCTGGTCTGTGGGCTGCGCGTCCCCCAGCGCGCGTGGCCGCGCCTCCTGCGATCGCGACCCCCGCCTAGAGCCTCGCTTGCGCGAGTGTGCGTGTCCCCGAGTGTCCCCAGAGTGTCTGCGCATGGGTCCTGTCGAGTGCGTAATCTCTTGTGTGCGCGTTTAGTCCTGTCGAGTGCGTATCTTTTGTGTGCAGGTTTCGCTGGTGCGTGTTCGTGAACGTTCGTGCACACCCCTTGCTCTGTGTGCGTGTGTTCACGACTCTGTTGCCACCTGTTTTCGTCGGAGCTGGCAGTCCAGTCCAGGGCCTGTTCCCACGGAACGGACGTGGGGGAGGGTAACCCCGGCGCTCCCCTCGCCCCCGCTCCTCTTTCTGAGCATCCTCCCCCACAGACACTAACGGGAAGGGGGAGGACAAGATCGAGTCTGGCCCCCTGCTCCGCAGTGTTGACGCTGTCAGTGTGGCCTGTTCAGAGGACAGAATAAGGGGATCAAAGAGAAAAAATGGAGCCGAGACGTAGGTGAATTTGGGCTGGTACCAGTGCGCCATGCCTTTTCCAGAGGCGCCCTGAAGGCCAAAAGCCTCTCAGTTGCACATGCCTTTCAAAATGTGTGCACACGCCTACTGGGCTATGCCATCCTTGGGCGTTCTTGATGATACCTAATGGTTCATAGAGTATTTTATGGTCTTCACCTAAATCTCTTTCCATTTTGCCCAATATCATGGCGAGGGAAACAAGGTAGAAATCTTACAGATTTTGCTCCTCCAGAGGGAGCCATTTCCTTCTAACTATGACTCTAGTTAGGACATTTTTTGTTGCAAGAAGTTTGCGATTTATTCTAAGGAAAATGGGATTATTATAAGGATACCTAGGGTAAGAAATTTCAAACCCATTAGGGACCCAGCTACTGCTCCGTTTGCTCAAGCTTTTGTGCTCTGCGCTCAAGTGCTGCGTTTTGGTGTCTTTCTCTCTGTTCTGCCCAGTTTTCTTATTGTCTAATTTTACTTTTTTTCTTTTAATTTTTGGGATATTTCAAATATAAAATACAGAGGGGGTAGCTAACCAATCCATGATTCAGATTTTACAGACGTGATTATTTAATATTTTGCCAAATTTACTTCAGATATTCGTTTTTCTTTAAAGAAAGAAAATTACTCTCAGTTCCTCCCCCTCCTTTTCTAGAGATAGCCACTGCGTTCAGGTTTGTGTATATCTTTCCTTTGCTTTTTTATACTTTGATCACGGTGAATCCATACACAATATATACTATTGTTTGTTTTTAAACTTTAATGGTATTAAAATATACGTGCCTTTGTGCAACTTGCTTTTTTTTTTTTTTTTTTTTTGCTCAGCATCATATTTTGAGATTCGTATATGAACAGATTGAATAATTATGTTATCTTTGGTTCATTCATTTTAATTGCTGGTATAGAATTGCATTGTATGAATATACCATATTTATTTATACATTCCTCTGTTGATAGACTTTGAACTTGTTTCAGTTTTTGACTCTTAAAAACAGTCCTGCAATAAATATCTTTGTACTTGTCTGCTTGTGCACACATTTGGAAGTTTCTGTAGGAAATACACCTCAGTAGTAGATTGGCTGGATTGTAGGGCATGTGCATCTTCAACTTAACCAAATATCACAGAAGCTCTGGAAGTGGTTGTACCAATTTTCACTGTCACTGGTATTGAGTGAGAACATCATTTCCTCACAACCCTGCTAACACTTTATGTTATCAGACTTTACATTTTTGCTGTCTCTTTACTGACCAGCTTCCTTATGACTTTTGCTTGCTGCTAAATTTGCTTGTAGCTACTTTGGCTTCTCTTGTAGCCCTGTGTCAGCCTATGGGTTTATCTCTCACAGCTAATTGGCTTAGTCTTTATCTCTTTTGGTTCTCATAAGATTAATTCCAATGAATATTTATTGTATACTTAATGTATGTCAGTTCCTATGGTTGATGTATGGATAGAATTTCCATGATGTGTTAAATATGTACCTCTTTAGTGGCAGGTGAGGTGATTTAATTAAAAGTATATTTTTTCATATGATGACTGTTTAAAAAAATTTTCTTTTCCATTTTATTGTAGTATTTGATAAATTCAAAATATATGTAACACATATGCAAGCTGTATAGCAAAACAATAAAATGAACACCTATGAATTTACCACTCAATCCAAGAATCAAAATGACCAATATTGAATGTGTTTACTTCCAGAGGTGACTACTCTTCTGAATTGTGTATATTATGTCTTGTTTTTAAAAACAATTTTTTCAGATATGTATCCCTCAAAAATGTATTGTATGGTTTCTGTTTTTGAGTGGAAAAAGAATCATATTGGGTATAGTTTTCTGGGACTTGCTTATTTCACTTGATGTTATGTTTCTGAGTCACTAATATTGGGTATAGATATGTCATTAATTTTCACTGCTGTGTAATATTCCATGTGTGAATATAACACAGTGTATGCATTCTTCTGTTGTTGGGCATTTTGGTTGTTTCTAGGTTTTGCTGTTATGAAGATTCTTGTACATACTTTTTGGTTCACAGTTGTAAGAATTTCTCTAATTTTCACAGTGGGGTATATGACCGCCAGAGGAGTAATGCAGATTTGCTAAGGAGTATGTGGGTACAAATGATGTTAATAAATCAGTTTCTAGATCATTACAATGCATAGATTCTCTTTCCTAAAATTGATAATGCCTGAGGCCTCCTGCTGGTGCTACTTTCTCACCTTATGTTTGTAACATTGCACTTTACATAACAAAGGCAAACCACAGGTCCTTGTGGAATCTTACTGTGACATTGCCCTAAGTGGGAAAACAAAGGGATATATATATATATAATTTTTTTTGAGTGGAGTTTTGCTTTTTTTGCCCAGGCTGGAGTGCAGTGGGGTGATCTTGGCTCACTACAACCTCTGCCTCCTGGGTTCAAGAGATTCTCCTGCCTCAGCCTCCTGAGTAGCTGGGATTCCAGGGGCTCACCACCATGCCTGGCTAATTTTTTGTATTTTAGTAGAGACAGGGTTTCACCGTGTTGGCCAGGCTGGTCTTGAACTCCTGACCTCAGGTGATCCACCCACCTCGGCCTCCCAAAGTGCTGAGATTACAGGTGTGAGCCACTGTGCCCAGCCTACAAAGGGATAATTTAAAATACTGCTATGGTGTTAGGGAAAGCCTCTCTTAATCCTGGCATATCCTCATCTGTTTACTCAAGAGTTACATTTCCAATAAAGTTTCATTTTTTATGTTATGAGGGTATATATTTTGACCATATGCTAGTAATAATTTTAATATACATTTAAAATAATGAGATAAGAATCAGCTTGTTACATGACATGAATATCATATAACTTTAAAATGTTACTGTGATATTCTAGAAGTTCGCTCTGCAATTATTTAAACTTATGGGGATATTTTTTAGATTTCATCTTAATAGGTAAAGGGTATGTAATTTTAAAAAGCACTTTTAGTGGTTTGTGAGCAAAAAAAAAAAAAAAAAAGTTGAAATACCACCATGTTAATTTGTTCAGCAGGGGAAAAAAAAAAAAAAGAGGAAAGAAGTACTGCCATATTACCATGGTAAGCTATTTACGAACGGTGGGATTGCTAGGTCGGGTATGAATGACCAGCTTTACAAAATAATGTCAGATTGCTTTCTGACGTGGTTGTAACAGTTTGTACTTTGGCCAGCACTTTTATCTGTTTATATACTTTGATCAACAGTGTATAAGAGTTACAGTTGCTCTACAACCTCTCCAACACTTGTTATTGTCAGACTTAATATTTACCAATGGAATGGGTATGAAATGATGCATCGTTGTGGTTTTAATTTGAATTTTTTGTTATTAATGAGATCGAGCATCTTTTGTATGTTTATGAACTTTGTTTCCTTTTTATGAAATACCTAGTCATATTTTTACTCTTTCATCTTTTGTATGTTTATGAATTTTGTTTCCTTTTTATGAAATACCTAGTTATATTTTTACTCTTTGTTCTGATGGGTTGTCTTTTAAAATTGATAAACTGGTAACATTGATTATGCGTATGGTAAATATCTTCTGGTTTGTGGCCTGTCTTTTCACTCTTCATGGTGTATTTGATGAACAGAAGTTCTTAATTTTATCATAATCTAATTGGAACCTTTCCTGTCCTGGGCTTATAAAGACATTCCTCTGTTTCTTTTCAGAAGTTCTAAAATGATGTCTTTCACATTTAAGTTCATAATTCGTCTGGAATTGATTTTTATGTAGTTTGTGAGATAGTGATCCACATTCATTTTTTTTCTCCTGTATGGTTCAATACCATGTATTGAATTGGCCTCTGTTCACCACTGATCTGCTATGCTATCTCTTTTACATGTTTAGTTACTACCTGCATGGGTCTGTTTCTGGCTTGCCTTTCTATGTCACTTGTCACCTTATCTGTCTCTGTGTTCATACCACACTGTCTTAATTATTAATATTATAGTTTTACTTGAAATCTTGGTATCTGAGGAGGACATGAATCTCACCTATTTTTGGTCATTTGTTGTTAAGAATCGGCTTATTACAATTAATACCCTTTGGGTATTAATTGGATTTAATTGAATCAGTTTAGGGGAGAATAGAAATCTTTAAGATTTTGATCGTTTTTATCTAAGAGTATGGTATGTATCTCTATTTATGTAAGGTTTTAGTATAGTTTTATAGTTTTCCCCATAGAGATCTCCTACTTTTTATATGTTGATTCTGATGTTATTGTTTTTGTTGCTATTATAAATGGTGATATTCTTAAAGATTTTATTTTAACTTATTGTTAGTAAATAGAAATTTAATGAATTTTTAAAAATATTGACCTTTAGTCCTCCACTTGATAAACTTACTACTTCTAATGTTTTTTCTGAAATCCCTTTGGATTTTCTATGTGGACAATTATATCATTTGCAAATACTGACGGTTTTGGTTCATCAATTCTAGTTATTTTTGCTTTTAAGCTTGTTATGTTCAGTGGAAGTGATTACGATTATTCATTAGAGGTGATTATAGTGGGCATAGGGGTCTTGCTCTCAGTTTTAAAGAGGATATTTCTCTGCTGAGAATAACGTTTGCTATGAATTTTTGTAGATACCTTTGATTAAGTTAGGGAATGCATTTGTTGAGAATATCTTGTCTTTTCTCCTTTAATCTGTTAAATGTAATGAATTCCATTTTATAGATTTAAAACTCTTTGTTTTCTTTCGTATTCTTTCTTGAGATAAATCCAAGTTGGTCTTTATAGATTTTTTTTATGAATTATTGAATTGAGTTTGCTCATGTTTTATTTAGATTTTTGTGTCTGTTGAATAGACTCACCTCTCATTTTTCTTTATTGGCTGGCTGTCTGACTTTGGTATTAAAGTTACACTGATTTTATATCATGAGTTAGAGAGTAGTTGCTCTTTTTCTGTTCCCTGGGAGATGTTTGGATTGGACTGATTTGTTTTTTAAGAGCTTGGTGGAACTTAACTATAAGGTCATTTGGATCTAATGTTTTCTTTATGGAGTTTTAGTGGTAATTAGCAGTTGAATAGTCATAGGACTCTTCAGGTATTCTATTTCTTTTAGTCAGTTTTGGTAAGTTTTAGAAATCTGTCCTTTCAAGAATTTTTAAGTTCTTCATATCAAGTTTATGGTATGTTTTTGTTGTTTTTTTGAGGTGGAGTCTCCCTCTGTTGCCCAGGCTGCACTAGTGCAATGCAGTGATCTCAGCTCCTGCAACCTCCACCTCCTGGGTTCAAGCGATTCTCTTGTCTCAGCCTCCTGAGTTAGCTAGGATTACAGGCATGGGCCAACATGCCCAGCTAATTTTTTTGTATTTTTAGTAGAGACGGAGTTTCACCGTGTTGGCCATGCTGCTTGCGAACTCCTGACCTTAAGTGGTCTGCCCACCTTGGCCTCCCAAAGTGCTAGGATTACAGGCGTGAGCCACAGCTCATGGTATGGTATTAATTCTCTTTTTAATCTGTTTTATCTGTGTATGTGTTCCCTTTTCTCATTTTGAATATTATTTATGTCAAACTTTCTTGATCAGTCTTGCTAAAAGTTTGTCCATTTTTTAAATCTTGGCAGAGGATTAACTTTTGGCCTAATTTGCCCTATTGTTTGTTTTTTATTACATTGATCTTTTTTCTCTTATTATTTCCTTTTACTTTCTTTCAGTTTATCATTTTACTATTTTTCTCACTTAAATTATATGCTTAACATTAATGTTCAGCCATTCTTATTTCCTAGTGTAAGCATATAAACTTCCTCAAAGTTCATTTTTGCTTTATCTAACATAATTTATAGTGTTTTCGTTAACTTTAAAATCTAAGTATTTTTAAAAGTTCTATTTTGATTTTTTCTTTGACTTATGAGTTACTTAGACATTTAAAATTTTTCAAATGTGTCTATATTATTTTCTTTTAATTATTGATTTTTAATTGTGTTTGCCAGAAAATATTTTAATCTTTTTAACATCATTTTTTGCCCTTGCTTGATAGCCTTGTACATAGCGAATTAATAGAATTGTTCTTTGTATACTTGTGAAGAGTATACATTCTGTAATTCTTAAGTGTCTATTAGGTAAAGCTGGTTAATTGTGTTGGTCTGACGGTCTCTATTCTTATTAATTTTGGTTTATCCTGTCATTAACTGAGAGAAGTGTGTTGCAATATCCTACCATTACTACTTTCTAACAGATTTCCTGTAGTTAAACAATTTTTGTTCTTCTGTATTTTGAGACTTTTATTAGCTACATGCAAGCTTAACATTATTTTCCTTGTGGGTCGAACTTTTACTATATTGTGATTTTCTTTATCTCTAAGTTTGCTTCTTTGTTTTAGAGGTTTTTTGTCTGATTCGATCTTTCTTTTGGTGCTATTTCTTCTGGAATATTCTTTTCCTTCATTTTACTTTGCTTTTTGAAGTGTCCTTATATTTTAAGTGTCTCTTATAAGGAACATATTACTGGATTTTTCTTTTAATCACACCAGGCAATCTCCGTCTTGTAATTGGTAGGTTCCAAGTATCTTGGTTGGTGGTTGGCTCAGTTTTAGATATTAAAAACAAGTCTGAAAGTATTTTTATTTTTCATTTGTTCTTAACAGATCATTTTGATGGATGTATAGTTGTAGGTTGGTGTTTGTTTTCTGTCAGGATAGAGATACTAATTCTATTGCTTATACAAAGTGTGCTGCCAGTTTTATGCTTTTTTGAAGAAAATATTTTTCTTTTAGTTATATTGGATTTTCTGACTTTGGTATTACATCATTTCACTTCTAAGTCTTGATAGGGATTATATTTATCCTATTTTGGATGCATGTGTTTCATGATTCTGCATTTTGCCTTCCATGAGATCTAGAAGTTTCTGAGCCCTGTATTCTTTAAATATTATGTCTCATCTCTTCTCTGCTGCTGGAACTTTAACTGTATCTATATGTACTAAACTATTTTCAGATCACTTATTCTTTATCTTTCATATTTTTTATCTCTTTGTTTCTTTTTTACCAGAATTTACAGTGCTGGGTAATTTCATAAGGCATATATTTTAGTTCACCAATTTTCTCTTCAACTGTACTTAATATCCTCTGTAACCCATCCCATCTTTTTTTTTCTTTTAACAATTGCATTTTTAATTTCTAAAAGTTCTGCTTGGTTCTCTTTTGATATGCCCAGTCATTCTTCATCTTCTCATGTTATTTGGTGATTTTTGTGACTCTGTAGGTATTCTGTAGGCTATATCAGGCATTCCTAATGTCTGATATCCTTGGGAAGAAGGATGTCTAAATTTATTGCTGTTTTGTTGTTGTTGTTGTTGTTGTCTCTCCCTCAATGTAGCAGTCACCTCCTGTGTTTGGTGATCATTGATTATGAACTTCTGTTTGATTGATCTTTGTGGGAATCTTGAGAGTCTAATTTGGGGATGCTTTCTTTCTGAAAGCATTTTTATCAAATTTGTCTGGGAGCCAGGAAGTTTAACTGGGATCACTTTTCCGTTCCTATATTTTATTTCTGGCCCAGTGCTCTGTGTCCTGATCCTACTACTGCTCTTGGCACCACTGCTTATGGCTCTAACCTGTAGCCAAGTTTAATTCCTAGCTCAAGGTTTGTTGCTTTTGCGTGGAGAGGGTGGCTTCAAATTTTTCCGTTTCTATGATCTCAGCAAAAACATCCAACAAGTGTTTTTTAAAAATCTAGGATCTGCCTTTTTTTCTCCCAATAGTACATTCCCCCAGAGTGTCTAGTTCACCATAGCTGATGAGATCAGTTCTTTATTTTAATATTTTAGTAGTATATTTATTTTTGTTTGTATTAGAAAAAATTTTATGGTACCAAACAAGGATTCTTGGTCATATCAACATTTCTATTAAAACTAGTTTACATCTAAGTTAAAATTTGAGTTATCCTAAAGAAAACTGTTAAGTGAATAGCAGTACAGATGACAAGTGGATTACACAATATAACCTCTGGATCCAAATTGACCCTACAGAGATAAACCTGTGATGATCAAACAGTGTGAAAACTGCTATCAGAGACATGGGCAAGGTGCTCTTGTTTACAGAGAAGAGGTGCAAAAATAAACTTGGTGGTGGTGAGATCAGGAAATCTTTCCTGGAATTGGGTATTAGGGATGATAAGCATTAGGTGGTTGCAGAATAAGTTTTGTTTAGGAAGGACAAGCAGTTGGGTATGACTGGCTTCTAGGTTGTGGGTCGTGGAGTCACTGGGGATAAAAAAAAGCAGGAGCAACATCGCAAAAGGTCTTCTGTGCTTATGTTAGGGAAGCTGGACTTTATTCTCAAACTGAAGGGAAGCTGTTGCATGGTTTTAAACAGTAAAGTGATATGATCAGAATTTTAGAGGGTGCCGGGATTGAAGGCAAGCCTGACCAGAGGAGACTGCTTGTTAAATTAGTTCAGAGGAAAAACAATGAAGGCAGTGGTACTGGGCATGAAGAAGTATATGTGTGCTAATTTTAGATTTCTTAGGGAAGCAGAAATGACAAGAGTTAGTGGTCAGTTGGACAGAAATGTTGAAGGAGACTGGGGAGTCTAGGTTGACTCCCAGGGTTTAGGTTTGCGTAGTAAAATGGCATGTAGAACAATTATGATAAACAGCATACAGAAAGAGGAAAGAACTTGGTTTCATTTGTTTGTTTTTGAGGAAAAAGATGTTTGTTTTTGAACTTACTGATTCTGAGGGGCTTGTGGGACATCTTGGTTAAGATCCTGTAGTAGTTGACAGGGATTGACAGGGAGGGTCTAGAAGTCAAGTGATACAACCCTGCCTGGAAAGATTTGGGAGTCTTCATCATTTGAAAGTTTGGAAGCCATTGTTTACTGCAGTGCATTTGAGAGAATTTAAACTGGTACATAGATAAACACTTGAAAAAATTTTAGTAGATAGGAATTTAATGTGTATGAGAAACATAATTTGCACATCTAACCTTTGATAATCATGGACATCATCACTTAGGCCAAGTGAGCTCAATAAAAGGGAAATATTAACTAAAAATATATGTGATACATGGAAATGGCAAACATCATGGTGAAGCTATACAAACGATGAAAGTTCAGAAAGTGCTGTGTTAAGCCATGGGTGTGGTGGATAAATTTACCCAAGGAGAGAGTAAGAGTGTGAAGAAAAGAGAGTTGACATTGGGTGGCGGGGAATGGAGAAGAAGAGCCCATGAAGGAAACTGAGGAAGAGCAGCCAGACGAATAGGAGGAGAACCAGAGAAGATGGTCTTTGGAGTCCAAATGAAGAGTTCTGAGGAGGAAGTGGTCCACAGCGTCAAGTAAGTTGTAAGCTGAAAAGTGCTCTTTGGATTTAGCAATTAAGATAGACTATTTAGCTGGAAGCATCCGAACAGTGGATTTAAAAAATACTCATCTAACATTAAGGTTAATGATAGCTGGTATTTATAGCATTTCACATATACCTGGTACTCTTCTAAGCACTTTACATGTGTTATCTGATTATTCAGGTAGGTAGTATTGTTATCCCCATTTGATAAACACAGAGGAAGCACAGAGAGGTTAAGTAACTTGCCCAAGATCGCACACCCAAGGAAACAAGAGAGCCAGGATTCAAGCCGAGAGTCTTGGCTACAGAGTCCATGTTCTTAACCACTTTGTCACATTGCCTCTCTAGTTAAAAACAAAATAGAAAATAAAAATTACCCCAATGTCGTAATTACAGTACAATTGGTGCTGTGTGTGGTATTAGTGAGATTTGCCAGGCTTGAATGACCAGTATCAGTCTGCCAGGTATGAGCGCATTAATTGTATTGTAATTGACGCCATGATGCGTGGGCTGTGACAGTTCTTGGCTCTTTCTGTATTTTATGCCAAAAAAGTTTGTGAGACAAGTGAGTTTAGCATATACCTCATATTATGTGCTATAGTTTGGGTGCTCCAGTGTCTTTTTTTCTGGTCATTGTTCACTTTTGGAGTTAAATTTTTTAAACTCTGGAAATACTTATGCAAAATAGGTCAGGTACTACACATTATAGATAACTAGTTTTTTGTGGAAGGTCATTAATGATCTTAATGAAAGCAGTTTCCCTTGAATGGTAGAATTGGAAACCAAGTCATAGGAAACTGAAAGTGAATGAGAATGGAGGATTCAGATGGGTGAAAAATGAAGAGTTCTTGATCAAGCTGAAGAATGACTGTGGTAGGAAATCAGGAAGACATGAGCCGTAATGACTCTTGGCTATGGTCAGAGAGGAGCTAATACGAGTATAAAAGATTTAAAAACTGGTTTGACCTAGGTAGTGACCTGAGGCGTTGCCCTGGGGTGGGAGAGCCTAGTGAGGTAGGCAGTGAAGTTCATGTTAGTTGAGGAGGTTGTTAAACTACAAGGCTGGGGTACTGTGTGCATGGACCTTGATGTGGCTGGGATGATGATAGAATTTGGAGGAAGGAGAAAAACACTCAACCGGTTGCCATTGATCTGGAAAGGTGACAGTAACCAAAAGACAAGTAGGTGGCAGTAACAGGAAAAGTAGATGTAGTGAAAGAGAGTGTTTGAGAGTAGAGACTATGGCAACTAGAGACTGGGTTGGAACCCTTCCTGGCTTGGTGACATGAGCAAATTACTTAACTTTACTGAGCATTCTCCTAGCTGTACAGTTGAGATGATGATAATTGTGTCTGCCAAGAAGAATTGCTGTGAGGAATAGTGACATGCATGTAAAACATTTGGTACAGTATGTGACACATAGTACAAATAGTTTGCTAGGAAGATTGTTACTGTTCTTCACTTGTGATATTGTGAGGTTTTCGTACAGCAACTTGGACATCAGGAGATGGATTGATTAACTGAATAGATTTGTATTTTAGGGACTGGTGGTGGTCTTGCTTTGGAAAGAAGAAACTTGGTTTATCCTAATAATAGTGGGATAATAATGGTAAAGTGACAGGTTTAAGGAACAGTGTTGATGATGTGCTGGTGGTGATAGGAAAAGAAAGCCGTTATGTGGGCAAGAGCTAGATGTAATAAAATGGTGCATTTTTCAGTGATGTTTAGGCTATGTAGCTATTCTCTGATAACTATATAAAAATCCTCATTACTGAACTTTCTTCAGGAAAAAAAACCCCTGAAATGTTAGCACTAAACCCCCTTCCCTCCCATTGAAATAAGTATTTTTAAAACATGGCTTTTGATAATGCGAGGTTTTTTCCTTTTTTTTGCGATTTAGCAGTGCTGATTGTGTACTGCAGTAGTAGCGAGAGCGTTAGAAGCAGCAGTCAATAGGAGGATAGAAGGTCTGGATGCCACCTTGGGGAGTTAGGAGATTGGCAGACTTACCTGTACCACTCTAGCCCTATTCTTTTGCCCAGGACAGAAACACACTGAGAGATTGATAGGAGAATATGAGCAGTTGATAGGAAACAGTTCTCAGTGGAGTCAGGATTTAGGTCAGGCCAGGAGGTTGAGAATATAGCAGTTTGTGTTGGTGAAATGGCATACTTCATCGAATGCAGTAAAAGCAGGTAGGGTACAAGTGCAGCAATGGAAAGATGTCTTTTCTTTATTCAGCAAACACTTAGTTGAGAGCTTACCATGTGCTAGGCACATGCAAAGATAAATCAGATGCCCTTAATCATCCTCCATTTAAAGGAGACATGTAAAGAGATTAACTTAGAATAGAGATGGTGAATACGTGAACCTGAGGAAAGGAAGAAATAGATTAAATAATCTGGAGAGAGTCAGGGGAGAAGAACAGCAGAATGGGGACAGGAATCTTTCGGAGCTCAGTGTTTTGATTGGAGTGTTTTTTTGGGGGCCATAGGTTCCAAGTATTTTTCTAATATACCGTAGAAGCCAGGAAAACTGTTTCTTCTGTCATCTCAAATGATTTAATTTTTGACTTGAGTTTGTGTTGTCTCTTTAGACTTGTGCATCATGAACAATTTTGCCGAGGGAGATTTCACTGTGGCGGATTGTGCCTTGTTAGAAGATTGCCCTTACGTGGACGTGGATGATTGTGTGTTTGCTGCTGAATTTATGACTGATGATTATGTTCGTGTGACTCAGCTTTACTGTGATGGGGTGGTAAGTAGGTTTGCTGATTTTTTGTTTTTGACATTGTGTGTTGAAGGTTTTCTGGTTTAGGGCTGTCTGAGTAAAGATGTTTTTGTGGTACGTGGGTTTTGACAGGGAAGAAGGAACACATGTTTTTGAAAAAGTGATTTGAGAAGGGAAAGTAAGCAGTGGGTCAAAAGTAAGATTGTGGAATGCCAGAGAACGAGTGGTGGCAAAAGGTGGTTTTCTGACGGGATTAGAAAAGCTCTGGGGGAGAGCCATAGAAGCAAACTCAGGAAATACTGTGAAAAGGGTCTCAAATTAAGACTCATTGGCTGAAGATGTGTTTGAAGCATACAAATGAATGTGCACTGAAAGTTCTTTGGTTAGTTTTGATAATCCTTAGATTAAAAATCAGTAACTGTACTTTTACATTTTACTAGATACAAATCAAAAGAATTTTCTTATTTTTAGGGTATGCAATATAAAGATTATGCTCAAAGTGAGAGAAATTTAGGTGAGTACATGGTATTTTTAATGTTAATTTATGGGATAAATTATGGGATAAAGGGAGGTCCATCCATCCTGTCATAGCAACACAACAGATTTATATGAAATCAGAACTTTTCTTTGTTAAAATAGAGTTTTAGCTAGCACTTAAATACTCTTAACATTTAACAGGCTAAAATACTTCATTCATTTATTGGTTCTCCATGTCCACTTTTCCTTTTTTACTATTAACAATGATGATTCATTCCAAAATGAGGCTCAAACATTAATTTTAAACATTTTTTTAAATTAAGAATTTGACATCTGCAATATATGGTGTAGTAAACCAGTTTCTGTCCTACGAGATTATTGTGATGCCATCAAAATAAACATCTTCTGGCCACTTCTGTTTCAACATAAAAACAGTTCTGTAATATCACGATTGCATCCCTGTGTGGACGCCAAGTAAGTTACTATATGTTACTTATTTTGTATGGCCAGTGATAAGCATGTTGCCCAGTACCGAGGAATGCAAGTTCAATAGTAGGCTTATGTGTTACTCTTGTATGCTGCTCAACTTTTGTTTAATAAGGTGGAAAAAGCAAATACTTGAGATTTGGATGTGAATGAATAATGGTAACATAATCAGTGAAATTCTGAGTAGTATTAGATGGTAGACTTGAAGCTGAGTCGGGAAGAATTAACATGGTTGTTTATAAATGTCAGCGTTATAGGACAGAAGAGAAGAAAAAGATACAATCTTTTGTTCATTTAATAAATAGCTTAGTTATTGTTACCTAGAGTGAAGAGAAAGAGAAATTATTTTTTTAATGGTTTGAGATATATAGTTAAGCATAAAGTTCAATGAATTTCTATATACGAGAATCTAATCTTTTAAAAAATAAATTTGTCTTTAAGCAATTCACGTGCTTCTGAAATAAATTTGAAGAAATTACAACATCTTGAGTTGATGGAAGATATTGTGGATTTGGCAAAGAAAGTTGCTGTAAGTGGTAGAATGTAGGATCCCCTTCAGCCCTTGATTTAAATAATGTAAGCATTTGTATGGTGTTAGGCTCATATGACTAATTTATAGCAGTTAACAGGTAATGAACTGGTTAACATAAGATGAATCTACTATCCATCAGTGAGTGCTCAGTATTTGAGAGATCAGGGAGATGACTGCTATCATGGTTCTATACTGGGGACCAGGACTGCATTTTGTTATTAAAGGACAGAAATGGGAACTTGTTACAGAAAGTGGGGCATGGGTTCATAGAAACCTCTGCCACAGGTTCTGAAAGTGATGTGCTTTATCTGTTGATATAAAATCACATCACCATCAACAAATATTTTGTCTTTGGGTAGGGGTAGACTTTATCAGGGCATATGTTAGGAGGTGTCCTTTCTTGTACTATGTTGAGAGTTTTTTTGTGGTTTTAAAATTTTTTTGACAACGATTTGATAGCTTTTTAAATTTCACTTGGTTATGGAGCCAAGTGCTGTTCTTGGTACCATTATATTTAGAAAGGGCATTCTGATGTTTATTTTCTGCAGTAGTTCTTTGCAGTAACATACAAGCCAGTGTACCTTTATTAAAAAATTTAAATGCAATGTACTTTATTATTATTTGAGATGGAGTCTCCCTCTGTTGCCTATGCTGGAATACAGTGGCGAGATCTCGGCTTACTGCAATCTCTGCCTTCCAGATTCAAGTGATTCTCCTGCCTCAGCCTCCCGTAGCTGGGACTCTAGGTGCCCACCACCATGCCTAGCTAATTTTTGTACTTTTAGTAGAGATGGGATTTCACCATGTTGGCCAGCCTGGTCTCGATCTCCTGACTTCAGGTAATCCACCTGTCTCCGGTGTTGGGATTACAGGTGTGAGCCAAAATGCTGAGATTACAGATGTGAGCCACCGTGCCTGGCCTAGTGCAGTGAACTTCGAAAATTCATGTTGGCTGGTCACGGTGGCTCATGCCTGTAATCCCAGCGTTTTGGGAGGCTGAGGCAGGTGGATCATTTGAGATCAGGAGTTCGAGACCAGCCTGGCCAACATGTTGAAACCCTATCTCTACTAAAAATAAAAAATTAGCCGGGCAGTAGTGTCACGTGCCTGTAATCATAGCTACTTGGGAGGCTAAGGCAGGAGAATCGCTTGAGCCTGGGAGGCGGAGGTTGCGGTGAGCTGAGATCATGCCACTGCACTCCAGCCTGGACGACCTAGTGAGACCCTGTCTCAAAAAAAAAAAAATTCACATGTCTAAAGGTTATACTAAGTTATTTTACTACTAGAACCCTATGAGAGACTATTTGGAATTCTTGTTTTAGGGTCTTAAGGGGTAACTTGGTCATGTAAATTTTTGTGTGAAGTGTAGTATTGTGTACATATAGTAGTATTCCTAAAACGTAGGCCATTTTTCCATTAGAAAATTCAAGTAGGATTGACTGAATAAGGAAAAAAATATGTCCTGTTCTTTTTATTTTTCAGAATGATTCATTCCTTATTGGAGGCTTATTGAGAATTGGTTATAAAATAGAAAATGTAAGTGATAAACACAGAACCTGGCACACCCACTGTGAATGAGTGGCAGTCATCTCACTGCTCATTTCCCCTTTTATGGAGTCCATACACTCAGTGTTCTATATGTGGTGTTTGGCAGTATTGACTTGTATATTTTCCTTAAGCAGTCTCCTTATTTTGGGGGTTTGGATCATTTTCATTTTTTTTAACCCATGTACATAGTGTAATTTTGAGCCTATTTTACAAGTTGATTCTTTTTTCTCTTTTAGATTATTTACCTGGCTTATGTTTCCCCAAATGAAATTATTAGGCCTCTGGTATGATTATTTTTTGATATATAATTACTAGGTAATCTCCAGATTCAATGATAAACCAATTTTTAATGATACTGATGCCATAAACGTCTATGTTTCCCTTAAGCCTGTTACCAACATTGTTAATTGTTTAATTTTTGAAGTTACTTCATACACTAGAAGTACAAATAACATTTCTGTGACTTCTTCATCCTTTATGGAGATCACTGCACTGAGTGCCCATTTGCCCAGCCACAGCTTCCTCTTGTTCTTTATCTCCTTATTCTTCTGTTTGCCACAGATGATGTAAAATACGTAGTTCCTTTGGTGAACTTTAATCTATACATTTAACCTTGGTGTAAGGATGGAAGTCTAACGTAGTTGAGATCTGGGAACCCGTATACAGCTTGTTACACTGCACTCACCTGCTACCCCAGACAGTCTCTGACCAGGTTATAGACCTCAAATTCCAGGTCTGTAATCAATTACAGAAGCATCTTGAGCTCTGAAGGTGGTCTCAGGTCACCTGAAGAGGTAACATATATGAGTCCATTGTATCTGTTAACTTACATGTCAGAGTCTGTCTACTCTAGGTTACATGCTGGAGTAGCAAAAAATAAGGTGTTGTACCAGTTTTGTATTAAGGATCTGAAATACTTGTATAAGATGAATTTATAATGCCACATACAAATTTAAAATTAATACCCAAATCCCCATTCTTCATTCCTCTTTTGAAACAGAAAATCTTGGTAATGGAAGAAGCTCTGAATTGGATAAAATATGCAGGAGATGTAACAATTCTAACTAAATTAGGATCAATTGACAATTGTTGGCCTATGTTAAGTATTTTCTTTACTGAATGTAAGTATAAATGCTTTAAATTGTTACTTGACTCAGTTTTTAAAGGTATTTGGGAAAATGAGATGTGTAGTTATGTGATTTCTGATTTAGAATAAAAAAAATTTTTTTTTCTTTTGGTATATATTCCTTAAAAAGAGAATTTCAACCTGGTAGTTAGTTTTATTCTATATTTTCTGTCTTAATGATTTTTATGACATTGTACTTAAAAAATTTCACCAAATGGTTATCATAAGTTACTATATGTAATACTTAAAGAGACCACAGCTGGGGCTCATGTATTCTCCTTTGTAAGAAAAAGTCACAGAAGCTAAGCTTATGATTTTCCTCATGAATCTGTTATTCTTTTATGTATGATGGCCTTACGTATTTCTTTTTCTTTGTGAAATATTTTTCTTTAAAGCATTTGAATATTAATTGGCAGTGTTTTTATAGTACAGTTATAGGAATCTTGAAACAGGAAAGGTTTGGCTTTTTTTTTATTTTTTATTTTTGGTGATGGAGTTTCACTCTTGTTGCCCAGGCTGGAGTGCAATGCCGAGATCTGGGCTCACTGCAACCTCCGCCTCCTGGGTTCAAGCGATTCTCTTCCCTCAGCTCCTGAGTAGCTGGGATTACAGGCACGCACCACCACACCCGGCTAATTTTGTATTTTTAGTAGAGACGGGGTTTCTCCATGTTGGCCAGGCTGGTCTCAAACTCCTAACCTCGGGTGATCCGCCCACCTTGGCCTCCCAAAGTTCTAGGATTATAGGTGTGAGCCACTGTGCCTGGCCGGTTTGGTTTTTAAGTAGATGATGACCAATGATTTGCCATCTCTGCTGAGATAAAGGCAAATTTTGCACTATTGACTTAAGTGCTAGAAAGGAATTAAATGAAGACACGTCTTTCTCATAGGTTTATTAGACATGGGGGTGTATTACACTGATAGAGATTGTTCTCTTCATTGTTTTGGAGGCCCTTAATTATAAGCTAGCTTTTATGGTGGAAGTAGAGAAGCAATATCTTGTATTGGGCATACTTCTTTAGGCTTAAAGCTGATTTTTTATGTGCCATTTTCTTTAAAATAGCTCTGCAAGGTGGCTACTGTTATCTTTATTTTAGCAGTGAGCACACCGACTTTGAGAGGTTAAGTGTTACTTCTGCAGTCTAGTAAGTGGTAGATAAGACTGGATAAGTTAGGTCTTTCTGATCTCAAAGCCCAGGTTTTCCTCCTTGTAATCTTACTCTGTCCCTTAGAATTTATTTGGTGACTTTCCTAGGTCCTTTATTAAATCTTAGATTGTAGGTGCTTCTCTAACTTTAGAAATGAATATGTTTGGCTAGAGGCTTAACTATAGTTTTGTTGCAGTAATTTTTTTTTCCACTTTAAAATATCCTTTTTATATAATGGCTTACAATGTAGAAAATGAGGCCTGATAAACTTTGGTTACTGCATCTTAGTTTATTAAATTTTTTTAAGAATAGTGTTTCAAAAAACTTCTCATTGTAATATTTACTCATGAGACTCAAAATACTAAATAAAGACATTTGAAATTATTTATTTAATATAGATTGAGCATCAAAAGTCCAAAACCTGAAATGCTCCAAAAATTTGCAGCTTTTTGAGCTTCGCTATGACACTCAAAGGAAATGCTCATTGGAACATTTTGAGATTTTAGATTTGGGATGCTCACCCAGTATAATGCAAGTATTCCAAAATCCAAAATTATCCAAAATCTAAAACACTTCTGATCCCAAGCATTTTGAGTAAGAGATACTCAACCTGTATATGAAATATATTGTAGAAAGTAGTTTTCCAGGATTTTGTTTTCATTCATTTTTATTGAATATTGTGCATAGTACACCATATGTACTTGACAATGTTTATTGAATTGACTTAAGTAATTATGTGGCCTATTTGGAATATATTATGACAGCATTTATTGTAAATGCAATTGCAACTAATATAATAATAAACAAGGATTTTTATTGCTAGAAGTAAAAACTGAGATTAGATTCACAGCAAGAAATAACTCTGATGTTTGCTGCAACATTTTATTAGTTTTTTTTTTACTATGTTATTTAATACACAGAAAAGGTTACAAGAAACGTGCTATTTAGAAAGAATAATAATATAGGACTTCTATGGACTCATGTAACTTAAGAATTCTAATATTATTAATACCAAAATTTTTTTTTAACAAATGTTCTCTCTTGCTCTTTCCTAAAAATAAAACTTAGACAAGTACCACATAATTAAAATTGTAATAGAAGACTGCAATTTGCTTGAAGAACTTAAAACCCAAAGTTGTATGGATTGTATAGAGGTGAGAATGAATATTATAAATACATTTTAAGATTTGCCCATTGGACTTTTTAATACTCAGAGGAACTTAATAAAACTGCTGACAACATACAATTCATGAAATTGGATGACATGTCTGAGGGGGAAATTTTTTTTTCCAGGGCCAAAATTTTATTTATATTTCTATTGCAAGGATTTCACCAGTTCTCTGTTATTTTTATTTTATTTTTTAATTTATTTATTATACTTTAAGTTCTGGGGTACATGTACATATGGTGCAGGTTTGTTACATTGAGGGAGAAATTTTAATAGATTCTGATTTGGAATTTATTTTTGAAGTTGGAGAACTAATATCTTGATCAGAATTTTCAAGTGATTAAAAAACCACTTACCGAAAGTGAAAATTTGATTTTTAAAAACTAAAGTCTTTAATGAGTTGAAGAAATATGATTTTCTTTGGTAACAGCTGAGATGTAATTGACATGCTATGCTGTTCACTTAAGGAAATACGATTTTAACTCAATTTTAAAAAAGGAATTTGGGGACATATATAATGTTCTATTGAATTCCCTAATTCCATTGATATGATGTGGTTTATTTTAGTTTATTTATTAAAAAGAAATTAAGTGAAGTTTTAGTTATGCCTCTAGTACCTTTCATAATATATTCTCGTTAACCTGCCACCTCATGTTTTATACTTAATCTAATCAGTGTTGCCTCTATATTATTGATTTATATATGTTTTTAGGCATTAAGGCTTCTTGAATAATATCACATTTGCTAACCTAAAGTTAAAATTCTACTTGGCATCTATTTTTTAGTTTTATTACCTTATTGATAAGGTATATTTAAAAGTGGGTCTACAAAAATACTGCCCAAAAATATTAGTAATTATTCATAATGTGGTGGTTTCTTTTAGTTTTTAATATTCTTTAACAAAGTTAGTGTTGAGTCATTTGAGACAGGTTTCTTTAAATATATGTATCAGGGCTGTGCATGGTGGCTCACTCCTGTAATTCCAGCACTTTGGGAGGCCAAGGTGGGAGGATTACCTGAGGTCAGAAGTTCAAGACCAGCTTGGGCAACATAGCAAGACCTCATCTCTACAAAAAATTTTTAAAAAATTAGTTTGGCATGGTGGGGTGCACTTGCAGTCCTAGCTCTTGGGAGACCGAGATGGGAGGATCCCTTGGGCCTGGGAGTTTGAGGCTGCAGTGAGCTGTGATTGCGCCATTGCCCTCCAACCTGTGTCACACAGTGAGACCCTGTCTCTAAAAAATAGGTACATATGTGTGTGTGTGTGTGTGTGTGTGTGTGTGTATGTGTATGCATATATATTGTGTCTGTATGTGTATGTGTATATATATATATATACACATTATATGTATATACACACTATATATATATATATATATATATATATATTGTGTGTGTGTGTGTGTGTGTGTGTGTGTGTGTGTATAACAAAATATTGGGTATTGTAATCTCATTTTCTACGTGAATTATCCCCTAGGTTATTTCTGATATCCAAGATAGAAACCTGGATCCATTTTTCCTAGGTATTGGGTTCTTGATTGTCTTTGGAGCTAATTGATGGGTCTTCTTTCACCTTGGTTTCTCAGCAAGGAGAACTAATGAAAATGAAAGGAAATGAAGAGTTTTCCAAAGAAAGATTTGATATAGCTATTATCTATTACACCAGAGCCATTGAATATAGGTAAGAGCAAAATAGAACAAAGAGATACTGTTTCTGTGGCAGATCAAGTTAGAATGGTAGTCAGAAGAAATAAAAACTAGATGAAGAATTAGAGAATATCTTCCAACTTGTTATGCAGAATAAATTTTCTCATCTTTGGGCATTAGAAGCATTGGAGATGGCTTGGGTATATGAACCTAATCTAGTAGCATAATTCAAGCAAGTCAGGCAAAATTGTGAATTTGGTTCCGCCCTCTTCAGTTTTCTTTAAAACTTTCCAGTACAGAGTTATCTCTTTTGTCTTGTTCTTATTTTGCCATCAACCAAGTCCTCCCAAATTATTAACTGGTCAAAAAGGGTTAGTTCTAATACTTAAGATGCCACCCATTCAGGGTTTTTTGCTAAGAGGGAACTTTTACAGGATAATTGAGAGATGTGTATATACGTGCTCTCTTCCTTGTCTTCTCTTTACTCAGCTGCTATAATTTTGTAGCTTTCCTCCAGATGTGCCTCATAACTTTGCCCGTATTGTCTCAGCTGGCCACCTAATATTGTACCAGCCTTCGGAGGGTGCTCTGTAGTCACTACTCTCTCCTCCGTTGCCCGTCTCCACAGGGAATGAGAGAATCCAGTTAGTGTGCCACCTTGAAAGGCTGCTGCCCTATTCTTTTGAGGAAGAAGTGGAGGAAAGGGAGATACATTTCACTATACATAGTTAGATAAAACTAAAAAACAAAAGTTCAAATGAAGCTATTTTAATTTGCAGTTACTGTAGACTTCCTTTCTCAGTTCTTTGTCAAAACAACATAGTCCTGACTTCTTACATGAGTAATCCCATCCTCTAGAGTTACTCTGTAGTTTTCTGGCTCTTTAATCTGTCTCGTTTGATCCTCACAACAGCCCTGAGTTAGAGCAACTAGAGTTATCTTCATTTTGAATATAGGAAAGTTTAGGTTGGTTCAAACAAAGTTACTTAGGTAGGAAGTGAAGGAACTGGGACTTAGCCAGTTAAGCTTCTAGGTCCTATATTCTTTTTGCTCTGCCACACAGATGTAAAAGTTTAAAAAAGTTTTCTCATGCCTTTCTGTGTGATTTTTATTTGTTTCATGTGTAATGTGTTTTACTGACTAAACATTGTGTCTCTTTAAGACCTGACAACCACCTTCTTTATGGTAACCGAGCTCTTTGTTTTCTTCGTACTGGACAGTATAGGTAAGTTGGTTAAAGTATCTCAGTCACTGAATTATTTTGCTAAATACCCATTTTTGGGAAAAATTTTTGTTTTGCAGGTATACAAGAAAATCCTTGAATAGTTCTTTGGCAGAAATACCTAAGTGCTTAAAAGAGTACATTTAGGCTTTATATATAATAACAACAGTGACAGCAACACCTATTCTGATTGAGTGCAGACATATGTTAAACATTATTTTAAGTGCTTTGCATATGTTATTTAGTTCTCACAGCACACATAGTAGGTAGGTAATGTTATACTCCACGTTTTACATGACCAACTTGTGCCACCAGTAAATAGTGATACCAAGATTTGAATGCAGATTTTATCTGATGATGTCAAAGTCTGTGTTTATGACACCTGTGTTACCTCTTTATCCTCTGCTAATTAATCCGTATAGTATAAAAGAAGCATTTTCATTTTTTCTCTGTTTACCCTGCTATGAAAAATTAAATGTCCTTCATAAGTGGAAAAAAGCAAAGAAATTTCATAGTATGAGAGTCGGATCATAATTTCTAGTTTCTTACATTGAATTTGAACTGAGTTTTTATTAGCTAAGAAAGGTTGAGAAAGATATTGCACTATGATTTTATTCCCCAGTATAAAATGTTTAGGACATAAATTACAAGCATTAATATTGAGCAGGTAGACTATTATATTTAATTTTGTCCTGCCTTACCATAAGAAGGGTGTAGGTTGGATTCAAGAATACATCCACACAGTAGAAGAATATTCAAAAGAGAACACACCAGAAAATGAAGTTGGAATCTGGGATCCTCAAAACAAAGCTACATAGGCATAAGGTGCTGCACAGATATTAGTTATAATTCATATTTGCCTCTGACCTTCAGCTGCCAAAATGAAAAGGGGAAACTTGGCAAGTTACTTAATTCTCGTTGTCCATAAAGAAACGGGACTCCAATTGCTCAGGTGAAACAGCTTTCCTAGTGTTCAGTTTTGAAAGAAGTTGGCCTGTAATATTAATTGAGTGATGGAGTAAAGAATAATCTTAGCAGTATTCATATGCATAACAAAAAACTCCCTGAAAGCACAGTTTTGGGTTTCACAAATAGGTTTTTTTATACAGTTTTCTCATGAAAGCTGAGAGTCTGCTATTAGTTGTTTTTCAGTGAAAGCACTTGTTCGGGAGGGTGGGAGTGGGGAAGGTAGTATATGCTAAGTATGTAGCTTTAAAAATAACATTTATTGTGTTTTTCTTTTATTGTAAACAGAACACATTCTCATGGTAGAAAATTTGGAAAATACAAGAGTTTAAAAAGAAGAAAATAAAAATCACCACCTTGGAGAATACCGCTGTATTAACGTTATGCAGCTTTTAGATGGCTTAAGCCGTGGATAAACCGAGGCTATCTAGACTAGAGGAATGGATGGGCTTGACACAGTCTTCCATCAATACCACTGTCCTCAACGGGTTCTGACAAGAAATGAGCTGCAAATGTCTTTAGGTTATTGCCTCTGGCTAGGTCCAGAATTGCATTTATTTTGTGCTGTTTGAAGGTGAATTTGTATGCTTTTAAGATCAGATGAATAGGTTGGCAACTTGGCTAGCCTCTAGTGAAAATCGAGGCACCTATCTGAAATGATTGCCTGGCAGAAGGTTATCCACTTTTCCACGTCCGAGAGCTGAGGGGCAAACCAGGGTGTTTCTGCTCTCTTTCATGAGTGTTGAATGCTAGACACACAAGGAAGATCCTTCTAATACCCTGCTGCAACAGGAGGTGAATCAAAGTAGAAGTACAGGAGCCAGGTAGCTTGGTGAGGTAAAGGCCAAGAGCAGCTTGTGGATCTATCCTTGTACCTCCTTGCTGATGGTCTAGCTTGTGGTTTAATACCATCTACATTTCACTAGTGCCAGGTCAGCAGCATTGAGAGCCCTTTGTTTCTTACTAGGCAATCACCAGGTTGGATACCTATTTAATGCACAGAGTGTTTTACCACACTGGTTTTACTGGTGTTTCCTACCACCTCACACATTGTCTATATGATTTGCTCAATGATGTAGGGATAACGTGTTCAGAGTCCATAGTATATATAACTCCTACTCAGGTGACTAGATGGTGTGACTTAAGGAAAGAACCACATTGCCAGTAATTCAGATGTGCCATTGACACAGGAGGACCCATGCCTGAGAAAGACTTTTATCTGAGTTACTAAGGTTGAGATGTTTTGAAGCTCTCAAGCAGAGGGATAGTGGATCTGCTGTGGAAATCTGGCTGAGCAGCTGCAGGGACAGCTGGGGGTAAAGCATCTATCCTCCCAATTTGGTGACGATGCACTCCTCAGCTGTTCTGCAAGGTCAGGCTTCTCTGCTGTCACTGAAGAAAGAATTGAGATGTCCAAAGAGAACAGAAATGGGACTATTTAATACTTGAAAAGAAAGGAATAAAAGAATTAAAGTCTTGAATGCTAAAAATTCTGAAATAATTTATCCTAAAAGCTTAGAAAATATAAGTTGAAACTTTAAATGAAAAAGAGATTCAATTTAAAAAAGAGAACTTTGATGAGATTAATATCTTAAAGGGTAAAAATAATAATACTGTATCTTACAACATGGTTGTCACTGTTCTGAGCACTTAATGTGTATTCGTAAAATCCTCACAACTGTGTGAGGTAGGTGCTACTGCCTCTTTATCGATGATGAAACTCAGGCATAGCAAAGTGTCTGAGGACACTAGGTGGATATGATGGAGACAGAATTTGAACCCAGGCAGCCTGGATGTAGAGTCTCTACTATTAATCACTATGGGAAGGTGGTGGTAGAATAAAAGGGAATGTGAAAGTCAAAAAAAAATTAAAAAATAAATGGTCCAAATAGTCAAATGTTTGTGAGGAAATTATTATCCTTCCAGGACATGTAGATTAAAAACTATGAGTTTCTCTTTTATACCCATCAGATGGACAAAAGCTTAAAAATCTCATAATATCAAGTGTTTAAGAGGATGTGGAACAAAAGAAACTCTCATATTCAGCTGGAGAAAGTGTAAATTGGTACAATCACTTTGGAGAGCAATTTGACAAGGTGAAGATGTGCATACTCCGCAGCCCACTTCTGGGCTCATATCCTCTGAACTCTCAAATGTGTACCCAAGAAGATATGTACAAGCCTTCATGATAGCACTGTTTGTAAGAGTAAAGAAATGGAAACGACCTAAATGGCCATCGATAGGGGAATGGATAACTATGGTATATTCATACAATGGAATTCTATGTGGCAGTTAAAATGAACGCAATGTTGAGTGAAAAAGCAAGTTGCAGAATGATTTGTACACTGTGATGCCATTTATTAATGTTTAAAAACATGCAAAACAATATGCATATATACAGACTGTGTATTAAAAATGTTTAAAAATGCATGGACATGTTAAACACCCAGAGAGTGGCTGGGGAGAAAAGGAGGGAAAGGGGATTGGAGTTGGGAGGGATGGTTCACAGTGATGTCAACTGTAACAAAATACTACCAAAAGAGCTGAAGTAAATATGGCAAAATGTTCATTTCTTGCTAAGGTGGTATGCTGTTGCACATAGGTGTTCATTTTGTTAATGTTATTCTCTGTACTTTTATGTGTACTTGAAATATTTGATAAAAAGTAAAACAAAATGTAATTAAAAATGCACATGATAAAAGGAACAAAAGAAGAACAAAAACAGTGACCACTAAACATCAAGGATAAAATAGTGAACAATGATCTTGAAAAGAGAAATACAAGTATTTTAAGACCAGTTGCAGAAGGGTGAAGTGTGTGTGGGGAAGCCTGAGGTGAGATGTATGTGGGAAAACAGATGCTTTATTCAAACATGGTCAAGGTGCAGTGGCAATGCTGATTGTAATGCCAGAATAGTGTGCAATTTGTAAATCCAACCACCTTTGGGTGAATATGTTAGGCCAAGAGCCTTTCAAAACCCCTCCAGGCCTGCGAATGTTGCGCTTGGAAAATGCAGGAGATGGAGTGAGGCAAGGGTGGGGAACTGTGCTGCCTCCTGTGCCCCCACTCCTGCTGCAACCTCTCCCCTTCAGATCTTCACATTGAGGAATGTGTTCATCCCAGGAAACCTGGCTTAGAAGATGAGATGTGTTTTATTCTGGTCCTTCTCAAAGTGTACTTTTCAGATACGAGTTGGTAACTATAGGGCATTTGAGAGTGATCGTTGTAATTGAAGCAATCAGAACTTCTCAGTTTAACCAAGAATCTAGAGAAAGGAATCGGGCATATCTTTACTAAACTTCTGCATTTCCAGCAGCTTATGTAATGTACATGATTAGGCTTTGCCCATTACTGTTCAATTCATTCTTGTGGGACTTGTGGAAAATTCAGATTCTTTGGTGGGATGTGATGAACTGTGTAAGGGGAAATGTTAACTGCAGAAAGGGAACATTTAGCTTGAATGATTTTTGAATTGCTTTGGAAAATCATGTGTTTTTAAACTTGGTGTTTACTTGAACTTTTGGTATTCGTTTAAGTATTTACCTATCACATGATACTGCCTTTCATCAGATCCCAACTGTGATTGGTAACAGACAGACTTCAACTGACTCCTCTCTTGCTTTTTTTCCCTAAATTTCTCTGAGACCAGAGGTAGAAAGCACTGTGTGTTTCTTTGAGAATTTCACAAATTCTTCTGTCTGTGTGTTGGTTTGGTGAATTATTCCTCGCTGTTCTTGCTGGTGTGGTCTCTTTATTTTTACTTAGAAGCAACCGAATTTGCTTTTGAAGAAAACATATGCTTTCTTCAGTCTTCTTTGGGTGTACCCTCTTTTTAAAAAAAACCATAACAAATGCGCATGGTAAGCCACAGAGTAGTAAAGGGTACACTGGACACTCACCCAGCTCAGACCCATCTTCTGAATCATCTCTTCGGATCCTTGTGTATTCTTGTAATATTTTATGCCTATACAAGCACTTTATGTTGAACCAAATGAAATTATTATTTTTGTAAGTCAGAATATAGGCAGTGCGGTTTGGTTTGGTTTAATGTAATGCATATGTCTTTTTTTTTTTTTTTAATGGATAGGAACGCTACGGACACTGTTATACATCTTGCTTTTTTTTATATTTAAATCTTGGAGCTTGTTGTGGATCTACCTTGTTCTTCATGGCTGCACAGTGTTTTACTGAATGGATTGCCCGTATAATCTGTTAGTTCGTATTATATTAGTATATAGTTTATATATATATATATATATACTTAGTTTATATTAGCATATAGATTGTTCAGTTTACAATGTTAAATTATAGATTGAATTAGTACGTAGATTTCCATTTTAAAAATTATATACACCTATGCAATGATTACCTGTTTATGTTTTACACTCAGGTTCAAATATATCTATAGGATACATTTCTGATAAATTTCTTTTACTCAGTTGAATGAAAGAGCATATATCATTTTAATTTCAGACACTAACTTTTGATTTAAAATGTATGTTTACTCAGTCCATAGTTATTACTTACTGCATATTTGTCAATGAGTGACCATTATACCTGAATCTTGCTTTTGTTCCTTAGTTGGAAGAATGGAAACTTGGAGAGTAGTTGTTATTTCTTTTCTTTTCTTTTTTTTTTTTTTTGGGGACAGAGTCTCTCCCTGTCGCCCAGACTGCAGTGCAGTGGCGAATCTTGGCTCACTGCAACCTCTGCCTCCTGGGTTTAAGCGATTCTGCTGCCTCAGCCTCCTGAGTAGCTGGGATTGCAGGCATGTGCCACCATGCCCAGCTAATTTTTGTGTTTTCAGTAGAGACAGGGTTTCACCGTGATGGCCAGGATGGTCTTGATCTCTTGACCTCATGATCCGCCTCCCTCGGCCTCCCAAAGTGCTAGAATTACAGACATGAGCCACTGTGCCCGGCCAGTTGTTATTTCTTTATTGATCTGGTCAGGTCCTGAGAGTAATTATGATAGAGGAAAAGAGCAATATCCCTTATATGGCTTGCAGAATTCTTGCATACTTTTTATGGTATGGTTTGAGATAGTCAATAAATAGCATCTCCTTTCCCTTCCAAATCCAGAATCTGTTTAAATATGGATGCAAAAGACAGGCAAATGGTGATCGAATGTTGCCTTTATTACTGATGCAATTGGAGAAACGGCCTTAAGTCTGATAAGTCAGGGGGCTGGTTACTGATCGGTTGGTGCAAAAGTAATTGCGGTTTTTAGAAATAACGGCAAAACCTGCAATTACTTTTGCTAATTCACCCACAGTCAGACAGAACTGGGCCCTTGGGAACTTTAAGCCTGGAAGAAAAGAGAATCTGGTGTTTTGGATTCCAAAGAGTGAGACCGGGTGCAGTGGCTCATGCCTGTAATCCCTGCACTTTGGGAGGCCGAGGCGGATGGATCACTTGAGGTCAGGAGTTCAAGACGAACCTGGCAAAAATGGTGAAACCCTGGCTCTACTAAAAATACAAAAATTAGCTAGACATGGTGGCAGGCGCCTACAGTCCCAGCTACTTGGGAGGCTGACGCAGGAGCATCACTTGAATCCGGGAGGTGGAGATTGCAGTGAGTGAGATTGCACCACTGCTCTCTCAGCCTGGGTGGTAGAGTGAGACTGCATCTGAAAAGATTCTAGAGAGTGAGAAAATGAAGACATGAAGGCACATATGATTAGTGTCCCTCCCTCGCCATTAGATAAATTATTCATCATCTGGGGATGTTAGTGAAGAGTGGGGAGAGGAACAAGCTCAGGAATAATTAGTCTAGCAAATCCACATGGAAACTAGGGGAGAGGGAATACTTGTTCTTTTTTTTATTTTTATTTGAGATGGGGTCCTGCCCTGTTGACAGGCTGGAGTGCAGTGGCACGATCTCAGCTCACTGCAACTTCTGTCTCCTGAGTTCAAGCGATTCCCCTGCCTCAGCCTCCTGAGTAGCTGAGACTACAGGCACGTGCCACCACGCCCGGCTTATTTTTTGTATTTTGGTAGAGACGGGGTTTCACCATGACCAGGATGGTCTTGACCTCCTGACCTCGTTATTCTCCCGTCTTGGCCTCCCAAGGTGCTGGGATTACAGGCCTGAGCCACTGCGCCCACCCTGGAATAAGTATTCTTTACAAACATCATCTTTCAGGACAAAATGTAGCATATTTTATATGAAGTAATGAGGAGGGGCTGGAGAAATAAAAACACTCATGTAAGAATAGTAAGTTCAGCAGCTGGGCTAGAACTGTTTCTTACTCTGCTTAATACTCTCATCGTGTCACACAGTCTTCAAGAGTAAATAACCGTTTGCATCTCGAGTCTTGTCCCATTTTCATACATCTCTTTTGCAGGGAATTGCTACTACCAGAAGTCAAACCTGATTATTTAGACCCTGGGCTGCAGTGGTCTGGATAGGCAATAGCATCATGTAACTGACTATGCCCACTTTGCCTTAGTTGTAGGATGTGGCCGTATGCCAGTAAATGTGAAATTTTATTAGTATTAATATTAATTGCATTCATGTACCTATACATATTGTGATATTTATAATATGTGCTATTATATCAATACTGTTTGTAGTGCTGTATATTATAATAAGTAATCATCATTGATTCAAGAAATATTGGGGTTCTGTTGATGGATAATGTCAGAAATTAGCAAAAACAGCCTCTGTGTTTCAGACAGTGGGCTGGAATTGTGAGGGCCTGTAGTGGGAAGGAGTGTGTTGCATTTGTGGAACTGATAGTTGCTAGATGGACTGAATATAGAGGAGAGGGGAATATAGTCAGAGGCTAAGCCAAAGAGGTTCTTGTAGGCTGTGTTAAGGCTTTTGGCCCTTAAGAGCAATAAGAAAGACAGTAAAGGATTTTAAACTTAGGAGAGAGAGCATGATTAATACTTTAATGAAATACTTTAATACTTCAATAAAAAAATTATTTGAGCATGGTGAGAATGGATCTGAAGGGAATGTAGTGTGGATGTAGATTAGGAGGCTGCCACAGTATTGTAGGCCAGAGATTGTGGTGGCTTCAAGCAGAATATTGGCAGTGGAAATGGAAAAGTTGGAAGGATTCAAGAGTTTAGAGGTGAAGTTGACAGAAGTCGCTCATGGTTGGTATTAGAATGTGAGAGTGAAGGTGGTTGGAACTGTTCTGACATTTCTGTCTTAAGCAACGTCATGGATTATGGGCCTACTCAACAGCAGGATTGCTGGAAGAGGAATAAATTTGTAGGAGGTGGAACTCTACTTCACTCTTGGACATACTGAATTGAAGTGCCTTTGAAGGCCGGGCGCGGTGGCTCACGCCTTTAATCCCAGCACTTTGGGAGGCCGAGGAGGGAGGATCTTCTGAGGTCAGGAGTTCAAGACCAGCCTGGCCAATGTGGTGAAGCCCCGTCTCTACTAGAAATACAAAAATTAGCTGGGCGTGGAGGCAGGTGCCTGTAATCTCAGCTACTCAGAAGGCTGAGGCAGGAGAATTGCTTGAACCCGAGTGGCGGATGTTGCAGTGAGCTAAAACCGTGTTGTTGCACTCCAGCCTAGGCGACAAGAGCAAAACTGTGTATCAAAAAAAAAAGTGCCTTTGAAGCATCCAAATTGCAGTGTTATGTATGTAGTGAGTTATATGGGTCTGGAACTCAAGGGAGAGTTTGGACAGGAGACGTGTTTGGGTTAATTAGCCTCCATGATTTGAGGTTGTAGATGGGGGTGAGATTGCTTAGAGAAGTGTATCTCAGCCTGGACTGCACACTGGAATCACTCGAACTTTGAAAAATATTACCCACCCCAGAGATTCTGATTTAATTAATCTAGAGTAAAGCTTGGGCATTGGGCTTCTACGAGCTTCCCAGATGGTACTAATGTGCAGTTAAAGTTGAGACCCACTGGTCTACAGAGAACCTAGGCTGAGACTAGGAGAGGAATCAGAATTGAGCCTTGAACACATATGGCCAATTAGAGAAGGATGAGCCTGCCCAGGAGAGTATTAAAAGGTGGCCAGAGAGGTGGAAAAAAGATTAAGTGTGGTATTGTATGGTGTCATAGAAGTAAATGAAAGAGTGGTGAGCAGTGTCTGTTGGCTACTGAGAAGCCAGTTACAATGGAACTTGGATTTGGCAACATGGACATCATTCATTGACCATAGGGAAAGCTGTCAGTGGGAAGCTTGGAACAGACGCCGGTTAGATGGGGTTGAGAAATGAGAGGAAATGGAGACAGCTAGCATAGGCAGCTTTTTTTTTTTTTCTTTGATGGAGTCTCACTCCGTCACTCAGGCTGGAGTACAGTGGTGCGATCTTGGCTCATTGCAACCTCTGCTGCTCAGGTTCAAGGGATTCTCCTGCCTCAGCCTCCCAAGTAGCTGGGGTTGCAGGCACCTGCTACTGTGCCCAGCTAATTTTTTTAGTTTTTTAGTAGAGACGGGTTTCACCATCTTGGCCAGGCTGGTCTTGAACTCTTGACCTCATGATTCACCCACCTCGGCCTCCCAAGGCATAGGCAGCTTTTAAAGGTATTTGGGAAGAGAGACTCAAGTGTGGAGCCTAAGAAGTGTGCCATTGGATTAGGATGTTTTTGGCTGTAGGTAACAAAAACTTGATTCCACTGGTTTAAATGGTAAAGAAAACTTTATTCAAGAGTTCCAGAAGACGGTGGCGCTAGGGTTGTATATTCAGTGGCTCAACAGTGTCATCAGAGGCTTAGATTTTTCCAGCCTCAATATGTGACTTGGTCCTCAGGCTGTCCTCTCAGAACGTAGGATGGCTGCTGTAATTCAGACATCAGCAGAAGAAGGACAACTTTGTTTTATATCCTTTAAAAAAAAAGTCTTAATACACATGCTGAAAAGTATACAAGTGTTAACTGTATAGATGGAATTTTCAGAAGTCAAAACAACTATAACCAGAACCCAGATCCCCTTGTTCCTTCTCCTAATCATGACTCACCGCCTCCCCCAGGATAACTACCATCCTGGCTTCCAGTGGTTAATTTTGCCTGTTTTAGTGCAATGTAAAGGAAATACTATGCTATGTGTTCTTTTATGTTTGGTTTTCAGCATCGTTTTTGAGATCCATATTGTGTTGCATGTAGTTGTAAAGTGTTCATCTATTGCATGAATATACCACATTTTATCCATTCCATTGTTGATGGGCATTTGGGTAGCTTCTCTTATTTGGTTTTTACAGAAAGTATTGTGAACATATGTATTCATTTCTTTTGAGTGTATAATCAAGGAATGGGATTGTTGGGACAGAGGTTATGCTTATATGCATTTAGATTTCCTGTGTGGTTGTATCATTTTGTACTCTTACAGCAGCATATGAGAGTTTCAGTTCTGTGCCCTCACCAACACTTATTTTTCATCTTTTATTTTAGACATTCTGGTGGGTATGTATTGGTATGCCACTGTCATTATAATTTGCATTTTCATAAACTGAATAAGGATGTTTCAGATTTTCATAAGGTTGTTGACCATTTGGATATTCTCTTTTGTGAAGTGCCTGTTAAGGTCTTTTGTTATTTTTTTCTCTTGAGTTGAATGCCTTATTCATTTTTAGGAGTTTTTCTTTTGTTTTGTATTCTGAATATGAGTCATTGGTCCGATATATGTATTGCAAATATCTTCTCACACTCAGTGGCTTGCCTTTTCACTGTTGATGTTTTCTTTTCGCAAACAAGTTACTAATTTTAATATAGTACAGTTTATCAATGTTTTCCTTTGTGATAAACTCTTCTTGTGTTCTGTTTATCATCTTTACCTATTCAAAGGTCACCAGATTTTCTGTGTTTCGTCTAAAGGTTTAATTGTTTAACTTTGATATACAGATATGCAGTCCATCTGGACCTGGTGTTTGTATTTAGCATGAGGTAGTGTTCAAGATTCATATGGGCCAGGTGCAGTGGCTCATGCCTGTAATCCCAGCACTTTGGGAAGACTAGGCAGGAAAATTGCTTGAGCCCAGGAGTTTGAGACCATCCTGGGCAACATAGTGGGACCCTGTCTCTACAAAAAATTTAAAAATTAGCCAGAAATTATCTAAGTATGATGGCATGTGCCTATAGTCCCAGCCACTGAGGAGGCTGAGGTGGGAGGAGCGCTTGAGCCTGTGAGGTCAAGGCTGTAGTGAGAGGGACTGGTACTGCACTGCAGCCTGGGTGGCAGAGTGAGACCTTGTCTTAAGTAAGAAAAGAAAAGAAAAATAAAGATTCATATGGATGTCCAATTTACCCAGCACCATTTATTAAAAGAGTATATTTTCTCTATGTACTGCAGTGTCACCTTTGTCATGAATCAGGTGATTGTGTGTAAGGATCCATTTCTAGTTTATTTTGTTGGTCAGGTTGTCTATCCTTATCTAGTTGGGTTTTTTCTGTATGTAACCTTCTAGTAGGTATTGATATCTGGTAGTATAAGTTATCTAGTTTTGTTCTTTTAATCTCTTTTTTAAGAGTGAATTAGCATAAATATGAATGTGAAATCATGAACCAGCAAATCTTAATCTAGGTTAAAAAAACAAAGTGAATAAGTCAGTGAGTTGGGTACCTTGAGGAGACAAGAACAGTTGAACAAGTAAGATGGGATAAGCAAGGTTATAGTGAGATTTGGATACCTGAATCAGTGTTTGAACACTTTCAAGTTCGAACAGTTTTGAGTGATGCTGAGTTCCAGGAGTGCAGTGATGGGTGGCTGAGTTGGGCTAGTGGAGGAAGTCATGGAAGATAAGGAAGCCAGGAAACTGATAGACTGTGGTATGGATCTGTTAGTACTTGATAGGTTATTAATGTACATTTAATAATGTATCTAATTTAATATCTACCTCAGAACAAGTAGAACAGAATTATCATCCACATTTTACAGATGTAATAACTTGCCAGAGATGTTAATAGCTTCCTAATAGCCCCAAGAAAATTAATGATTAAATTAGACCAGCCCGGATCTTATGGTCCAGCTTCCATGCTGTGTTCAGTGTAGCTTAGCTGATGTGTTGTGTGAAAGACCTGGTAGTGATACATCTGGAAATTAGAAGTCCTACTGACAAACAGAAATAGTACAGAAAAACATACAAATAAGAATGTTATGCGTAGATAGGATGTCTATATGTGGAAGAAATACTTCAGAAATATTAAAAGTAGTTATTCCTGGGTAGTTGTGATTGTGACTCTGGGTGACTTTTTCCCTTTGTTTTATTTTTCTGTATTTTCCAAATTTCCTATAATGGACGTATATTATATGGATTTTTAAAAATTATAATTATATTTTGGCTAGATAACATACATGGAAAATTCACAGAGTACACATATGCAAGATATAATACTTTTACTATAAAAGAGTGAAAATTTTAAAATACTTAATTGTTTTTCTTTTTAGAAATGCCCTCAGCGATGGAAAGAGAGCCATTATTCTGAAGAGCACTTGGCCAAAGGTAGGTTTCTTCCATATTGTACATTGAGCAAATAATGCCATACAACACTGAAAAATCTGTTCATGGATGTGTTTGTTCATAAAAATGCTACATGAAATTACGTAGAGCTCCAGAATGTGAAAGGGGAGTCATCAGATACATGATAAGCATGGTGCCCCAGCCACAGCAGTGAAAGGCTGTGTGTGAAGACAGGCAGCCCATGGGGTATCTTGAGTCTTGAAGGTGCCTTAGTGATTGAGAGGTCATCTCTGCTTGTTCTGGGTGGATGTGCCTAAATGTGAAAAATGACTTAAAACGGGAAAGAAGTGTAGGAGGCTGTCTTTATAGGAGGCATGAAAAGATTTCTTAACACACAGTGCACAAATCAGCAGTGAAAAAAAGCCACCTTGATATATTTGGCTATATCATACTTAAAAACTTGTGTATGTCAAAAGACAGCATGGATGAAATTGTAGTTTGAGAGGAGGTAATTTTGCCATATATATAGCTGGTAGGATTTATAGCCAGAATATGCACATAATTCCCAAAATAAATAAGAAACCCAGTAGAAAATGGGGCATAAAACAAGTAAGGATTTCACAGAAGAGTAATCCTGAATAGCCAATAGAAATGAGAAGCTATTTCTACTTCCTAGTAATTAAAATTGTAGGGATTTAGTACACAGAAAGAAAAATGTAACCAATAGTACAGAATGGAGGGCCTCCACACAGAACCCACTGCGTGAGTAAATATCACAGTGTGATATTGTTTGAGTCCTTCAGATTGGCAGAAATTAAAAGAGCCTGATAGTCCTGAGTGTTGGTGAGTATGTGTAGTAACAGGGAGCCCCATTAAAGCAGTAGGGGTGTGACTGCTTACAACCAATTCAGGGAGCACTCTGACAAGACAGACTCCACAGTTACTTGATTCTGAGTGTGTGTACCCTAGACAGTTTCTTCAAATGTGCACACGGTGAGATATACAAGGTTGGTTATTGCAGCATTGTTTTAATGGCATACAACTGCAAATACTTATATGTCTATTGATAAAACAGCAGATAAATGTGGTATTTTCACTTGATCAAAGTTGTTACTCTGACCTGTCTGATATGTCCCCATCTTGAACACCTGTTATTTCCCCAACCTCACTCCTGCTGTTCTGTCCCTGTTTCACTTTATGTTGGCCTCTTTACCTCCTCACTGTTCTTCAGACATGCCAGGCCTGCTTCCATTTTGTACTTGCCCTTCCCTCTGCCTAGAATGCTTGTCCCCAGAGCATTAGCCAGCCCCCTTATTTCCTTTCAGTCAATATTGAAAAGGACTCTTCTCAGTGAAACAGTCCCTGGCCACATTACTAAAATGCCAAACACCTCACTTCCTACGTGTTTATCTTCTTTCCCTGCTTTACTTTTTTGCTCCTAGTATTTATCTTTATTGAATATATTATAATCTACTATTTGAGCTATATTGGCTATTGTGTGTCTTGCAGTATAACATGAGCTCCACAAGGAAAAATTTTTTTTTGGTGTTTAGTTCACTTCACTCTTGAATCCAGACTGCCTGACAAGCTGCCTGACACTTAGCAGGCACTCATTAGTAAATAATTGTTGACTTAGTGATTGAATGAATCAAATAGTAGATTGCAGTTGAATTAACTGGCTTATCAACATTTATGGATTTTTAAAAGTGTTAAATGAAAAAGTCAGAAGTATGACATAGGCTGGAAAAATATTAAGTTCATGATAGTGTGTGCTTCTGGGCAGTAAGAGAGGGAAAGGAAATTGGAGAGGGTACAAAGGAGATTTCAGCCATATCTATATAGTTTTATTTCTTTCATTAAAAAATCAGAAGCAAATATAACAAAATGTTGACAGTTAATACTGGGTATCTGTGAATTAGTCTCTGTATTTTCCTAAATTATAAAAATCTCCTTTTTTTTTTTTTTAAAGTGGAGCTTTAGATGCCAGGCCTGATGGTTCATGCCTGTAATCCTAGGACTTTGGGAGGCCGAGGCGGGCAAATCACTTGAGGTCAGGAGTTCAAGACCAGCCTGGCCAACATGTGAAACCCTGTCTCTAAAAAAAATACAAAAAGATTAGCTGGGTGTGGTGGTGCATGCCTGTAGTTCCAGCTATTCAGGAGGTGGAGGCAGGAGAATCACTTGAAGCCAGAAGGTAGAGGTTGCATTGAGCCGAGATCATGCCACTGCATTCTAGCCTGGGTGACAGAGCAAAACTCCCCCATTTAAAAAAAAAAAAATTTTTTTTTAAAGTGGAGCTTTAAATAGGATAGAGAAAGGCACATGTTATTTCATACTTCATTCCTGGTTTTACATAATTAAAAACTAATGCAAGTAGAATCAGAATTTTAAGGCCTTAGAGAATTTAATCTCATTTGATACTTCCATTACTGCTCTGCAAATAGCCTTCATTAGATTAATTGTAGGAGTTTATTTTGTTTAATTTTTTTAATGAACTTTGTTTATATTATAAATATCACATGATTAAAAAGAAAAATACAGTATAGCATGGTGTAAAGTAAAAGGGAAAAGTCAGCGTGGAGACTTTTTTTAAAAGACAGATTTCTTTGCTTTTCCCCAAAATTGTGACTCAGGTTTAGGAATGTATCTAGGAGTATGGAGATTGAAAAATTCCCCAGGTGGATTCCTGCATCCAGATTTTGGAATCGTTTTTTAAATGCTTTATTTTACACATGAAGAAATTGAGTCCCAGAGAGATAGAGTGATTTTTGCAAGGTGTCATTGCAAATAAAAGACAAAACTGGATTTAGAATTCAGCACTGGATAGTGGTTCTGTTTGAGGGTGATCAGTTTGTTGGTATTTTCATTATGAGTCATTCTTTTGCTTGAAATAAAATCTTTGCTGATCATTGAACCTGGCATTTGACAGATACTGTGTCAATATTTGTAGAATGAATGAATGATAGGATTCCAAATACTGAAACCCAAACCATGATACATACTGGTTTTCCAGAAATATTTCCTGGTATTTTAATATATTATCAATTAAGAAAAACAGTATTAAAACTTTTTGAAGGCTTGGCACAGTGGCTCACTCCTGTAATCCCAGCACTTTGGGAGGCCAGGATGGGCATATCCCTTGAGTTCAAGACCAGCCTGGGCAACATGGCAAAACCACATCTTTATAAAAAGTACAAAAAACTAGCTGGGCGTAGTGGCATGTGCCAATAGCCCCAGCTACTTGGGAGGCTAACGTGGGATAATCATCTGAGCTTGGGGAGTTGAGGCCACAGCAAGCTATGATTGCACCACTTCAAAAAAAGAAAAAGAAAAAACTTTAACAATTATTTTGAGAACTTTGTGGAGAATACTTGTTCCTCTCTTTGTTTCTTAAACAAAATAGTCATTCTTTTTTTTTCTTTTTTCTTTTTTTAATATGCTTTTAAGTTCTGGGGTACATGTACAGCTTGTGCAGGATTGTTACCTAGGTATACACACGCCATGATGGTTTGCTGCATCCATTCCTCCATCATCTACATTAGGCATTTCTCCTAATGTTATCCCTCCCCAATCCCCCCACCCCCTGCTATCCACTCTTTTAAAATTTATTTTTATTTTTTATTTTTTTTCTCCCTCCCTCCCTCCCTCCCCTCTTTTTTTAAATCGGAATGTTTGGTGATGTGTCATATGATTGCAGAAATATTTGTATAGATAAAAACGTATAACCACTAGTAAGTATTCTAAAAATTTGGTAACTGCATAACTAGGTTACTTTTCTTTTTTTTTTTTTATAAATCCCAGAAAGGAATGATCATTGAAGGTTAAACTTCAGAAGCAAAAGTAGATCATACAGGGTGCATAAGATTGCCTTACTTTAGAATTAATTATGAGCCTAAGTCTATGGAGTCTTACCTCTCAGATATAAGCGTGTTAGAGAATGTACTCTGTAGATTTCTAAGTGAGGGTGGGCCATTTTTTTTTTCGTCTTCTTAATGGGGAAGATTGGTACAATGTCACCTGTCTCTAGACTTACTTTCAGGATTTAGAAAGGGTGAGTCATATGTCCTGAAGAGTGAGAATTTTTATTAGCATCAAAAGATATGTTTATACATGTCTGTGAGCATTGTGTTTTGGTCTGTGTCATATAGGATACAAAGTAATAACCTCAGAAATGTCCTCAAGAAAGAACATTTAAATTTTGAGGAGTACTTCAGGACTTTTGTTTGTGAATGATGGAAACCAAATTCAGATTTGACTTAAGTAGAAAAGGGAATTAATTGGCTCATGTAACTGAAAAGTCTAGGGTTTAGGTTCAGGAATGGTCGGATCCAGATTTGTACATATTTTTTTTTTCATTTTCTCAACTTTGCTTCCCTGTTTGTCAGCTTCATGTTTAGTCTTTTTCTAGCTACCCTCTCTGATTTTATGTGGATTCTCTTCTTACATCTCCAAGCTCACTCATCTTTTTCTTCTGCAGTGTTTTATCTGCCTTTATTTCCATTCAATGTATTTTTTCATCTTAAATGCCATAGTTTTCATCTCTAGAAGTTAAACTTGGGTCTTTCTTACATATTTCATGTCTTTAACATATTCCATCTTTCCTTTAACCTCTTGAACACATGGGGGATAGTTATAGTAAGTATTTCAATGTCCTTGTCTACTAATTCTGTCATCTGTGTCATTTGTGGGTTGTTTTCAGTTGGTTTGTTTTGCTCTTCAATATAGGTCATATTTTCCTTCTTTACATAGCTAGTAATTGGATGCCAGATGTAAATTTTACCTTGTTTGGTGCTATATATTCTTGTTTTTCCTAAATATTCTTGATCTTTGTTTGGAGATCCAGTAAAGTTACTTAGAAACAGTTTACTTCAAGGTCATGTTTTAAGAATTTTTTAGGTGAGACTATAGTGGCATTTAATCCAGGGCTAATTTTTTCCCCACTACTGAAGTAAATTTTTTTCTGAGTACTTTACTTGAAGTAGAGAATTCACCCCATGAATTATGGTGTTTTTCACTCTTGTTGATGGGAACAGGAATTATTCCTGATTTGTTTCAGTTCTGGCTTGTGTTCCCTGTGAGCCTTTCAGGTTGTTCTTTCCCTGGCCGTGGACTGGTTCCCCAGGCATGTGCTGATGGGCACTTAGCTGAAGACTCAAAGGGTCCCTCTGGAGTTCTCCTTGTGTGCAGCTTTCTCTTCTCTGGTCCTCTGCTTTGTGAATTCAGCTGCCTTGGTCCCCTAGACTCTCAACTCTATCTCCTTAATTGAGAGAGACTGCCAGTCTGCCTAGGTTTTCTCTTCCCATCCTCTGGCTTAGAGACTTTCTCATTAGTAAGCTGGAGCAATCACAAGGCTTACTTTGTATGTTTTTCATCTCTCAGGGGATACTCTCTTTTGTTGCCTTGTATTCAGTGTCTTGCAAGCTCATATCTTTTGTCTTTGTTTGTTTTAGGTAGGAGGGAAAAATCAAATCCTTGTTGTTCCATTTTGGTCAGAAGTGGAGCTTAGAGTGTAGGCTCTCTGGGCTTTATTTTTAAAAAGACTTTTACTATGTAGTGGGATCCCCAAACTGATGTCATGAGTAGCTCTTAATTCCAGGGAAAGGAGAACCTTTCTCAGTGTCTGTATCGTAGACCTGAGGGATGCCAGATTGATTCTGATTGAGTCATGTGCCCGTCTATGGCAACCAAGGCAAGATTTATTGCCTTGACCTGGAAAGTAGTGCATTTGAATTGGGCAGTCTCCTGGGTCACAGCCACACTTCCACCCTGCTGTCCACTGTTAGGGTGGAGCACTGGAGCTGACAGTCCTGCTGTTACTGTGAGAAGTGGGAACATGGTGGCCGCCCCACGTGAGGGGAGACTAGGGAGATGAGCAATAGGGCATTTCCACATATGTAATAGAGAATGAGATAGTGAAAAGAAGAGCAAACCTTTCTGTTGTAATTGAGTTTCAGAAACTCTAAGATACCTTTAATCTAAGGTTCAATGAAACAACTTCAGCAGGGAGGTCTGAATTAGCTATTTTCCTAACAGGAGTTACACTAGGTTTATAGGGTTTAGGGGAAAGGATCCAATAAAAGGTGAGAAAACTATGGAGAAGAGAGAAAGAAATAAAGTGTTCTCTACACATTTAGTGGGTTTGGTTTATGATCTATCATTTCTTATGCTAGCTGTGGTTTTTTTTTTTAATGCAGTTATTTAAACATTGAAATCAGTAAATGCTTAGGGGATAGGATTTCACCTTGCAGCCTATCTAAGAGGATCCCTCTTCCTATACCTCAGGTGTCAGGAAGCATGGCCTATACCCTTTCAGCAAAGCAGAGTTCAGTGAAATGCCATATAAAGTGGAGTCTGAGCTAAGCCCAAATAGTCTGTCTAAAAAGACTCCAGAACCTTTAGATCCATGTGATACACCAGAGCAGGATTACTTATGGTAAACCTGCATAAATACATGCCCACGTAATTGTTTTTGGCTTCTTCTAGTGAAAAGCTGATCCTTCTTAAAAGGGTTGCTTATTTTTTATTTTATAATTTCTCCCAGATTTTCATTGAATCTCAGTGTTCCTTATGAAATGTGTAGTGAAGAGGAAAGAGCTTTGGACCAGGTGTCATAAAATCAGATCTTTGGTTTGCCTCTTAAGTAAGTGGGTATTAGGCTGGTTTCTAATCTCTAGCCTCTTTCACTGGCAAATCACCTTTCCAGTAGTCCTGTGCCTAAAATGGGAATTTGGTTTGTGAGGAGCTAGAAGCAGGGTTGGTTCAGTTAGCCTCAGGTTTTGATACTATTAGCTTTGTAGATTAAAAAGTATATGCTTGATATAGAAGATTTCCAGAATATGTAAATGGGCCAGCAAGGATTTTGGTTCTGTAGCAAAAAATCCTTATCATTGGAATTAAATGCAAATCCCTGGTTTTTGGCTTCTTAAAGCTTAGAACTACACTTAGAGATAACAATGAAAAGCTTACTGAAGGTGGGAGAGGGCTAGGTGGAAAATCTAGCCTGAGCACCTCCCCCACCTGCCTGCACTCTTTGGAGGTATCAAAAAACCACCGCATAGGCTGATTGTTCCATCCAGCTCTAAAAACCTCTCCATTTCCAGGTGTAGGAGAGATGATGACTTAGAGACTGTTATTGCCTTCAAGTATTTTAAAAACATGAAATTATTTATAATGAATGACACTTTTTACTTTGGCACAAAATTATATTCTTTATTAGCAAAATATAACAAAAATTCTTTGCTGAGGGTACAGAAATTTCTTGAGCAAAAAGAATTGATCCTTAGTTATTGTAATTATTTGTCTATTTATAACTTTTCACTTAGCTCATTAGGTAATTTTATTTCCTGAGGTATTAATATTTTAAATTTATTTTTCATTGGTAGGCGCCTAATCTAATATTTTAAGTAATGAATCAGTTTTCAAGCACAATATTTTTCCTTATCTATTTTCTTTAACTAAAGCATATTTTTGAGAAAAAATTAAATTTATCTTTTTGGAACAGGGTCATTATCGTTATTGTGATGCTCTTTCTATGCTGGGGGAATATGACTGGGCCCTGCAAGCAAACATAAAAGCTCAAAAACTCTGTAAAAATGACCCTGAGGGAATCAAGGATCTAATTCAGCAGCATGTAAAGTTACAAAAACAAATAGAAGACCTGCAAGGTATTTCACCTAAGATTCTTTTGGTTACAGTCGAATCCCTTTCAAACTTTGGAACGTGGGTTTCTTGGATTAATGGAGGACCACAAATCAATCCTCAGATAATTTATCCTTATTTTATCATGTTCTCTTGGTCATGGCACTTGGGTTTTTCATTTCTATCTGTGTAGAGTTACATATTATCCATTAGATAATTATAAATGATTTGTACCTTTTATTTGAAACAGACAACAACCAAATTGTTATTATTTATTCTTCTGTAGAAAAAAAATCTCTTTCAGAAATTTTGAATAAAATAAATGTTTTTGAAACAAAAGTATTTAAAATACTTCCTTCATTGCTAAAGTAATTTCCTCAAGAAAAGACCCTTCAGTAGAGCTGCTTGATATTTCTGCACTGTTTGTGCTAATTCTATAGTGTGCTGAACATATATATATATATATACATATATTTTTTATATAGAGAACAGAAATTGGCTGTACAGGCTAGGAGTTGTAGATTTTCATTCTGCCCTTGTTTTCTAAGTCTTTTGCTTTCTCCAATGGCTAAAAGTCCCTTAGTCTACATTTTTAGCGTATGAGTCTTTCCTGCTTTTTCTTCTTTGGGTTGTACGAAGCTGAGCTGAACAGCTCTGTTTGACTGGCGTATATATATATATATATATATATATATATATATATGTAACAGGATTATATAATAAGATTGTGAGCTCCTTGAAGACAGGTGCCACCTCTGATTCAGATTTACATATTGCTGTCATCTTTTCAGTGATCACATGTGATGGAATGTCATACAAGGTTTGTGTAACATTTTGTTGACACCATCCTAAAACTAAAGACATCTAGAAATACAAAATTGCTTAGGTTTACTTTTCAGTTTTCTAAATTTGATGTTCTTTGCTATCAATCAGCTTGAAGGAAATTTGAAAATCTTTTAAAGTCTGTCTTGCCAATCCACTGATTACTCTGTGTGTGTGTGTGTGTGTGTGTGTATGTGTGTGTGTGTGTGTGTGTATGTGTGTGTGTGTTATTGACTTTTATAGGTCGAACAGCAAATAAGAATCCAATTAAAGCCTTTTACGAAAACAGGTAAGTTAATAGCAGGTCAGTAGCTGCTACTAGGAATGGCTTTGCCCCATGAATTTAAGAGTCATTTATGTTTGACACTTTAGGAGCAAATAGCAACCACACTAAAGTTGGAGGTAGAAGGAAGAGAGGTGGTATTTTAAGTGTCTGTGCTGTCAGGTGACCTGTAAGTTGTTATTTTGCTGTTTTACTGAATCATGTAGATAGAAGCTCAGTAGCCTAATCCTGTGGGAAAAGAGAGGTGAGATGTTAACTGAACGTTACTGTGCTTGAATAATACCAGTTTGGCCATGAAGGTTCTGGCAGCAGAGAGCTGGGACACAGCCTATGCCCTGTGCACTTCACCTCTGTCTTAGAAACATCTATGGCAAAAACCACAATTACTTTTGCACCAACCTAATACTTCCAGCTTCCCGATGTCGTTCAAAGGCTAAGATACTTCCTATTAGAAATAGGCAACAGATAGACTTGCGTATGCTCACAAGAAAATAGCAGCCAGGGTTCTACCTTTGCTTATTTGGCAATTAAAACAGGTTAAATGTTTTTCTGCATGCTTGTTCAGATGTCTGGGATATTGAAGCTGCTAATTCTGTAGCATGCTGAACATGTAGACATAAAGAAATTGGCTATGGAGGCTTTGAATTTAATTTATCCTAATTTAACTTAAATAGGATATTTAAATTTAACACAAGAACGTAAGCATTTAGTTATTTATTTATTTATTTTTGAGATGGAGTCTCGCTCTGTCAACCAGGCTGGAGTGCAGTGGTGTGATCTTGGCTCACTGCAGCCTCCGCCTCCAGGGTTCAAGCAATTCTCCTGCCTCAGCCTCTTGAGTAGCTGGGACTATAGGCACCCACCACCTACCCAGCTAGTTTTTGTATTTTTAGTAGAGATGGGGTTTTACCATGTTGGTCAGGCTGATAGGCTGGCCTCCAACTCCTGACCTCAAGTGATCTGCCTGCCTTGGCTTCCCAAAGTGCCGAGATTATAGGAGTGAGCCACTGTGCCCAGCTTGAGCCACTGCGCCTGGCTAGTATTTAAATGTTAGGACCCAGAATGCTTTTTTTTGAACTGTTCTTTCTTTCTTTTTTTTTTTTTTTTTTTTTGTGTGAGAGTCTCCCTCTGTCACCCAGGCTGGAGTGCAGTGGCACAATCTTGGCTCGCTGCAAACTCCGCTTACTGGGTTCAAGCAGTTCTCCTGCCTTAGCCTCCCCAGTGGCTGGGATTACAGGTACATGCCACCACACCTGGCTAATTTTTGTATTTTTAGTAGAGACAGGGTTTCACCATGTTGGCCAGGCTGGTTTTGAACTCCTTACCTCAGGTGATCCACCTGCCCTGGCCTCCCAAAGTGCTGGAATTACAGGTGTGAGCCACCATGCCCGGCCCTTGAGCTATTCTTTATTTTTTTGAGTTTAATACCAAATTTATAATAATGTTTATGTATAAAGCCCCATCTCAGTGGTAGAAAATCTTTTCAAGGAAAAAGGCTGTGATTGCTGCAACCTGTTCATTCGAAGGATAACTTTTTAAAAATGTATAATAATTCATTTCTTTTTCCCCCACTTAGGGCCTATATACCTAGGAGTTTATCAGGACCTATATTTAGTACTTCACTTAACTTTGTGGAGAAGGAAAGAGATTTCAGAAAAATTAATCACAAAATGGCAAACGGTGGTAATCAGAATCCAAAGGTAAGCTCCATTGAAAACTACGGTTTTTTTCAAGTATAGCTCGTCTCATATTTTTACAGTAATATTTTGGTTATAATGGAAACCAAATTTTTGGTGATTTGAACCCTTTTTGCCTATTGATACCAAAAGAATGATCTCTTTTTAATAAATAATCTGATTATCTCTATGTAAAGATAATATTTGAAAGTCAGAATTTCTTTTGAGATCACATTTGTGTCTTTTCAAAATATTTTTTAAAATATTCATTTTGCCACATCTCTTCATATGTTCTCTCTTTGCTTGTTGGAAAAGTCCTCTTGTTGATAATACTGAAAATTTCCTAGAGACTGTATTCAGTTAGGGAGAGGAGTATAAGGAGAGATGTGATGGTGTTAATTCAAACATTACTGAACAATTGTCACATCAGGCATCATGCTGAGCATCAGAAATAGAATTGTCATTCAAGAATTTGTCATTGCATATCATGATCCTTATCATTAGTTATCATTTTGTTTGCTTGTTTATACATTTAGGCTTAATAACCAGTTGCATATTTTAGGTGCTTAGGTGAATTCTATCCTATTATATTCTGAATTCTTTTATATAGCTCTTGAATTCTTCATGGCTCTGTTTCTGTGTTTTTTTTTAAGTCTCACTGTTTTTATTTTCATGGGCAGGTGGTGGATGAAGCAATGAAGGTAGATGATTGTGACTGTCATCCTGAATTTTCACCACCACCAAGTGAGTATTGTTTTTATATCAATTGTTGCCGAGTTAATAAACTTGCCAAGTCTCCTAAACTTTTATGCCCTAAAATTTGCACAAGCCTTGCTTATGTACACTCCTGTTCTCCTTTTACTTTGTAATGCTTCTGTGTTAAGAAAATATTAAATATTTATTTGAAATCAGTGCTCAGTCTTTTCATATTATTTGGTAAATGTAATTTTGGATATTCAAATAAAAGGAATGGAAAAGATGAAGTACATAGCTCTTTTTGGTCTGCTGCTTAATTTTTTTAGGGTGTTGTTTCTCATTATTGAAAATTTATTATTGCTGCCCCTCTGCCCACCCCCTAGGAGCCTGTTTAGACCTTTTTAAATCTAATTGTTCTCTCCCATAAAATTTTAGTAGCTGTTTATGTACCATATGTGCATCTGTGCTTTATGTATAAAAATAATTAGATTTTGTTTCCCAATAACTAATTTTCACCCTGTTGGGGGTGATAGCACCCATGTTGAGAATGGATGCTGCTATAAGAAAAATACCATAAACTGGTTAGCTTGTAAGCAATAAGTATTTATTTCTCACATTTCCAGAAGCTGGGAAATTCATCATCATGATGTCAGCAGATTCGATCTCTGCTGAGGGTCCTCTTCATGGTTCACCGATGGCCATCTTTTTGCAGTGTCCGCATGTAGTAGAAGGAGCAAGACAGCCCTCTGGGGTCTCTTATTTTTTTTTTGAGACAGAGTCTTGCTCTGCTGCCCAGGCTGGAGTGCAGTGGCATGATCTGGGCTCATTGCAACTTCTGCCTCCTGGGTTCAAGTGATTCTTGTGCCTCAGCCTTCTGAGTAGCTGGAATTACATGTAGGCACGCACCACCATGCCTGGCTAATTTTTCTATTTTTAGTAGAGACGGGGTTTGCCATGCTGGCCAGGCTGGTCTCAAAATCTTGGCCTCAAGCAATCCTCCCACCTTGGCCTCCCAAAGTGCTGGGATTGCAGGCGTGAGCCACCACGCTTGGCCTGGGGTCTCTTCTTATAAGGGCACTAATCCCATTCATGAGGGATCAGCCTCATGACCTAGTTACCTCCCAAAGATTCTACCTCCTATTACCATTGCCCTGAGGATTTGGTTTTCAACCTGCAAATCTTGTGGAGGACACAGATGTGCAGACCATAACAGTGCTGCAGGCTAAGTCTCATTTGTTCTAAGTTGTGTGTGCTCAGTGCATATATTTATTTACATATATAGCAAACATAGACACTGCAGAACCTCATTACTTGGCATCATTTGGAGGTGAAGGTTTTGGAGAAGTGAATATTTTTGTGCTTCGTTTATTTCTAAATTTTTCTTAATACCGCCAGAGTTTGATGAAAGTATTTCTAAAGTATATTACATGCTTCCCTGTCTTTTACAATGGAATTTAGGAAAATACAGATCTTCTTTATGGCTTAAGGTTGTGGTCACACACAACAGTTACTCACCTCAAGCTTGGTAGTGTTCCTCCCAGGATTCTTGAGGTGAGATTGTTGATTTTTTAGTTAGTGATCTCTTTTCCTTTCTCTTTTTTGTTAGGTAGTTGGTTTTCCTTTCCATGGTTTTGCTTCTAGCAACCATTTCTATTTTTTGCGACCTGCAGCGCCGTGTTCGCTCAGGCTCAGTTAGTTCCAAAGATGCAGCTACTTATTACTGACCATTTCCATTTGGTTAGCACATTAGCGTAATTCCAAGGTCACAGAATAGAAAGCAAACTAGAATTCTTCTACCTTTCCAAAGCTACTTTTGTTTTCTGAGGCCACCAAAGCCCAGGCTCTCATTCCATCCTTATTACATTGGCTCTGACTTGTCTCTGTGCCCTCCCCTTAAACCTTCATTACGTGCACCCTGCTCCTCCTGCCACACCAGCTCTTCTACACAGCTCTGAGCATGGCTTTCCTTGCCCAAAAATATGCAATGGTTTCCTACTCCTGCCAGCAGAATAAAGCTGGGCTCACAGAGCTGGATCTGAAGCTAAGGTTCTGTAAACACTCACCCTAGCTTGCCTTAGCAGCCCTTTTCCAGGCTTCCACCCTTTTTGAGCTCTTGAAATCACACAGGTTTACTTAGTGCTTCTGAAATTAACTCTACTCTTGAGTTCAGGCCATTCTATCCAAATTGTACTTGTTCGTCAAAACCAAATACAAATGCTGTATCCTCACTAACATTTTTCCCACCCACTCCAGCTTAAGTGATTTTTCCCTTTTGTGAATTGGGAGAGATACTACTGACTATGGAATTAATATGTCAATAACAACACGGTATTTTCTTTCATAAGGAGAATTGTTGTTTTAACTACTGAAGTGATATGTCTTTTCACCCCATCTGATTGTAAACTATCTGAGAACAGGAGCTATCTCCTGTATCTCTCTGTATCTATGGTAGACCTAAGTCATAATAATGATCACTATTATAATTGATCTTTAATAATTTATTGTATATCATATATAGAAAAACATCATCAGTAGCTTCTTTTTTGGCTCACCCGTTTGTAGTTACACTCACTTATCATATTGCTGCTTCTGTTTTCTTATTCCAATTTATATTTTAAAAATAGTTTTATTCTCAGGCTTGTAGATTTTTATGTACAGATTTCAAGAACAAATGCTTTCGTGTTCACAGGTCAGCCTCCAAAACATAAAGGAAAACAAAAGTCTCGAAACAATGAATCAGAGAAGTTCAGGTATGTTTTTCCTCTGAGGTATGTTGTTTTCCCCCTAGTGTGTTCTTCCCAAGTAAAAGGGAAAAAAAATTGTTTTTCAAATGTTAGGTACTTTAATGTATGTATTATGATGAGTACTAAAATCCCTTTCAAATATGGCAAGCATATCTTTAGCAAAGGATAATTTTTGGCTAGATGATTATTAATCCTGGATATTAATATATTGACTTCTGAAAGTCATACAACATGAAACATGTCCATATTAATGTTTTAAATTCTAGAATATGTATTCTAAAAGGAAAAAGCATTCAGAGAGATATAAGGTGAACATGAAATCTCCTTCTCTGCTCACCTCATTTTACCTCTCCTGCAGTCCCTTCTCTGGGGCTTCCTCCAGGAATGCACTCTTAACAGTTTCATGACTACTGGGAAACTTACTCTGCATATACAGACATGGGTATGCATATTTCAGATGCCTTTTGAGTAATTCTCGTTAGAGGAAAATATTTCCTAATGAATTCTGACTACTTCTAAACAGAATTCTACCATTCTCATGAAAATTAATAGTAATAGTAATTAATTGCCTCCTATCTTTTTATTTTTGGAGATAGAGAATTGTTCTGTCACACAGGCTGGAGTGCAGTGGTGTGACCATAGCTTATTGTAGCCTTGAACTCCTGGGCTCAAGTGATTCTTCTGCCTCAGCCTCCCAAGTAGCCAGAACTACTGCTGCTACCATGGTGCATGTCACCATGACTGGATAATTTAAACAAAATTTTTTTAGAGACAGGGTCTTGCTTTGTTGCCCAGGTTGGTCTTGAACTCTCCTAGCCTCAAGTGATCCTTCTGCCTTGGCCTCCCAGAGTGCTGGGATTGCAGGCACCTGCCTGGCCTTGCCTCCTGTCTTTATAGTTATACCCCACTGCCAACAATTTATAAATTGATTACAAAGTGAAATTGTATTCATTTCTTAATCTGAATCCATGATAGGTGCTTCAGGGGAAATAATTTGAATATCAAAACACTAAAAAAAATCAGCAAAGTCTCTATTTAAAAAAAAAAGAAAAGACCATTTTTGGATGCTGCTACAAAAATTAAATACAAAGCAAGGATATATCATATTATTATGTTATTCTGTTATTTGATAGAAAAATCATGAGTCTTCTTTCCAGCCTTCCCCTTTATTCCTGAGGAAACCTGATCTTAATATATGATTATTTTTTAAATACGGAGTTGTAATTTTAACCTGTTTTGTTAAAGATAAATTTATTTTTCTAATACTTTGTTTCACTTTTCAAACTGACCACTCATTATTTGATAATATCTACCAGATGGGGCTGTTTTATCATTAAATAGGATAACCACATAAAACACTTAGAGCCCTGGAACATAGTAAATCTTCAGTATACTTCAACTGTCATTATTGTTATCACCATCATTTTCGTTGTTACTAGAATGACTCTGGCCTACAGCTTGCTTTTTACCTCTTACAAAATATTTTGTTTCTTTCCATGTTCAGAACGCAGAGATCTTCATTCTTCATTTTAATGGCTGTGCAATATTTAGTAATGTAGCTGTATCTCCCATCTTGGTGCATTTAGGCCCTTAGTTCCTCTTTTCCTTCCTCACTTTCTTTCCCTCTCTCCATCTCTCTCTTGCTTTCTTCTTTCTTTCGTTTGAGAGGGATAAATCAGACAATACTTTAAATATCCGTGCACATGCACCTTTGTGCACCTGTTCATGTATATTTACAATAAGTACATTGTAAATAAGGTTTAGAAGTTGTTTCTGTAGTGGGATTGCTGTATAAAAGAGGTTGTATAATTTTAACTTTGGCAAGTATTGCCAAATTCTTCTCCCAGAAAATGGGCACTGTTCACACTCCTACAAGAGGGTGTGGTATAATAAAAAATACATATATTTGGTATTTGTCCCAGTTCTTGGTACAGAGCTCCCAAAACCCATGGAATTTCCTGAATGATAGGAGTGTATTTTGTTACTCATCATGAGCCCCTTTCCATGAACTTGAGTTTATGCTAATGAGGTGACTCAAGGTAGTGCCCCAGATAGTTCAGGAAGTCTAGTCACCACAAAGACCAAGCACGTGATTAGACGGTTAAGACTTCTGGCCCCATACTTGACCTCCAAGGAGGGGAGGGGAACTGGAAATCGAATTTAGTCACCAGTGGCCAGTGGTTTAGTCAATTGTACCTACATGCCAACATAAACCTTAGTAAAACTCTTAAAAGAGGGCTTGGGGAGCTCCTGGGTTGGCAAACACATTGATGTACTGGAAAAGTGGCATGCCCAGGGGGAGCATGAAGCTCCTCGTACCCCCTACCTTCCTGTGCATCTCTTCCACTTGGCTGTTTGTGAGTTGTATCCTTTATAGTAAAATTGGAAATAGTAAGTAAAGCACTTCCATGAGTTCTGTATGTTTTTCTAGTGAGCCTAAAGAGGGGATCATGGAAACTCTCTAGTTTGTAGTCAGCAGGGCAGAAGTGTGGGTAACCTGTGCACCCCACTTGAGCTGAAGTGAGGGAAGTCTTGTGGAACTGATCCTTTACCCTGCAAGGTCTGCGCTAACTCTGGGAGTTAGTATCAGAACTGAATTGCATTATTGCACACTCATTTTGTATTGCACAGTTGAATTGATTTGGAAAAATGACAATATTTGGTATTGGGAAAAAAATCCACACATTTGATGTCAGAAGTGCTTTCAGAAAACTCCATATCGACTGCCAGTTTTCCTTACTCTCACAAACTTAGGGAGTCACTTTCTGAAACGTCTACATCTTATTGCTCGATTTTCCCATCACATTGAGCATCTTTGCACTGTTTACTGGGCACACTTCTTGTTTCAAGACCATGTTGTTACTAATGACTGCAGATTTGTAATCACTTTTAATAATCAAGGCAAATACCCCTTAATTTTTCTCTTTTTTCAAAAGCTGTTTTTCCATATCGTCTTTATAATCAATTGATCTAGTTTCCCTCTACCTCTGATTTTATAGGAATGTTTATTGAGATTGCATTGGATTTAGAGATTTCTAATAGAAATATTGCCAAAATGCCAGTTCTCCCCTGCAAAGAGTGGCCAACTTGTATGGCTCACCATTTACTCTGTATTTTAAATGGCCTTCAGTAAATACATCTTTTTCTTCTGTCTGTCACATTGGAGGGATGAGAGTGAACTAATACTCAGATTCTATATTTTTCTTTTCTTTTTTGTTGTTTTTTTTTTTGAGTTGGAGTCTCGCTGTGTTGTCCAGGCTGGAGTGCAGTGGTGTGATCTCGACTCACTGCAACCTTTGGCTACTGGGATCAAGCAGTTCTCCTGCCTCAGCCTCCTGAGTAGCTGGGATTATAGGCGCCTGCCATCATGCCCGGCTAATTTTTGTATTTTTAGCAGAGACGGGGTTTTACCACATTGGTCAGGCTGGTCTCAAACGGCCTTCCAAAGTGCTGGGATTATAGGTGTGAGCCACCGTGCCTGGCCCTATTTTTTCTTTATATGAGTAGAACTGTTTTTATTTTAAAATTATTAAAAACAAATGCTTTTTTTCTTTTAGTTCTAGTTCACAATTGACTTTACCAGCAGATTTGAAGAACATCTTGGAGAAACAATTTTCTAAATCTTCCAGAGCTGCACACCAGGTAATGGAGAAGATTTTCCAGTGGAAAAAGCAAAACTCTTTGAATGAAACATTGTTCACATGAATAAAATTCTAATCATGTACATCTCTAAGATTTATTTTTTAATATAATTATTGTAGTTTTGTAGAGATGGGGTCTTACTGTGTTGTCCAGGTTGGCTTCAAACTCCTGGCCTCAAGCAATCCTCCCAAAGTGTTGGGATTACAGGTGTGAGCCATCACACCCAGCTGTTACAGATGTATAATTTAATATATATGACTGCTAAGAATCTGGTCTATCATTAATTTAAATATTAACTTGATAATTATGCTAGCTAGAGGCTTAACTAATGATTAACTCTGTGGAATTATTTGCTTCTCAAAAAGTTAACAGTAATATTAACCAAATAGTTTTAAAAGATTTAAATAATTTAAAAAGATTTAAACACAGTTTCATTATACCTACTCTAAAATCATTCAAGAGCAAACTTTTATTCTTTCAGTGATTTAACTTAATCAGATAATGTTGTATATAAAATTCTTTTTATGTTGCTTCGTGATGGAAAACATACGTTAACATGGAATAGAATACTTGTTTCAAGACGTGGATCTTTTTTTAGGTATACATAACAGATATTTTACAAAGAACTAAAATAGACTTCTAATTATTTGCTTTAAAGCATTTTTGAGAATTTCTTACAGTTGGAGATTTTAAATTATATCTTTTTACATTGATTTTTACTGACACTAAAAACCATGAAATACATAGAAGACAGCCTGTGAAGATGAAAAGACTGTTTAAATAAATATGATTGTTGTTTTTGAGCCTCTGGTTTGTTCATTCAACACAGTTTGGTTGAGGCTCTCTCCATATGCTGAGGACTAAGAAAGATTGGGTGTGCAGTGATGTGATTTTGGCCTGCTCTGCTGGAGCTTTCAGGATAGATCATTTATGTTGCATTGAGGGAAGTGACTTCCAATGAAAGCATGAGGCTGTATGGATCTGATTTCTAGACTGATAAAGCTGGGTGTGGTGGCATGTGCCTGCAGTCCCAGCTCCTCAGGAGACTGAAGTGAGAGGATTAGCCACTGCACTCCAGCCTGAGCAACATAGTAATTTATTATTTTCTTTTGTTTTCTTTTTTAAGCCTCTTACTAGTTTGGGTGCCCTGTCTCTTTTAAAGAAAAAACAAGAAAAATAATGAGAACGAGATTAAAATTGAATGAGTTTATGCAAGGCTAATAATAACTAGTATTTGTAGGGATAGCACATCATCATCTGTAACTTCAAGTTCATATCTTAAAACAAGTATGGCTGTCATCGAGCTTTTAAGTTTTTTGTGAGAGCTGCTCTTTTCCACGCATATTCTGGGGAGTGTTCTGCCAGACTTTTATTCACTTGATTCAAAAGCCAGCAGAAGGCTTTTGTTTATGGGTAACCAAACTGCTTTTTCCTCTGTGATTTGTGCAGTGAGATCTCGTTTTGGATCTTCACCATTAGGAACGGCAAGGAATACAACATACATATTTGCATTTGTTGCCCTCTTGAATGGTGCACAGATGTATGGCAAGGAGTGAGGAGATTTTAGACTTAATGTCTAGCCTTGCCGTTCCAGTCTTTATGGAACTTTGGTGACTTAACAGCTATTCCCATGTCACTAAAATATGAATTCAAATTACAATGCGTGTACACATAAGTATTCGAGTTATGAAGTTTTCCTCACTTTAAGGGTACGTGATAGCAATTTTGTTTTTATTTTTTATTTCTTATGTTCTTCCTTTTACATTTAACTTATTGTTATCTCTCCCAGTAATTTTATCTAGTTATATTCAAATATATGTTAAGCAAGAGTACAGTTAACAATTGAAATATTTCTTTCTTAGAATTAAGGTTTGTTTCAGAGCAAGATGGCGATTGTTAAAATCTAGTAGTAATCAGTACATTGATTGCATATTCTTATGCGTCTAATTGTTCTACTTCCAATCAAACAATTTACTTATTTAAATGATGGCTGGTGTTTTTCATATATATTGTTAACACTTAAAAATACTGTCTGTTTAGTCTGGAAAGCAAGTGAGGCTTTGCACCATGTAGTGTAAAACGAACCACCTTTGTCACAAGCAACAAGGGAAGTGTTGCAATTAAAAACAGTACCTTTTCATTTTCACTTTAAAAGTATGGTGCTGAGAAAGGAATATGGTGAATAAAGGATAGTTTGGGTATTGATGTAAACATTTTCTCATTGGTTATAAAGTATTGCTATGAACTTGGCATCTTAAGTTTTAAAATTAAAAATGTGTAGATTTGGGTTACTGAAACAGAATTTATTTTTTCCAGGATTTTGCTAATATAATGAAAATGCTGAGAAGCTTAATTCAAGATGGCTACACAGCCTTATTGGAGCAGCGATGCCGCAGTGCCGCACAGGCCTTTACAGAGTTGCTGAACGGTTTAGATCCTCAAAAAATAAAGGTAAATTTTCCATATCATAACTTGTTTATCAATGCTAATGCGCCTCAGATGAATGCAGGAGAGAAACAAGGCTTTAACTCATTGTAGTAATATTCCTAAGACCTTGCTGAGATTGGCTTCAGGTTATAGGAAGCAGGTAGGGCTCCAATTCAGACTTCATGAGTATGCTCAATACATGATCCATGTTTATACTCTCTCCTTGACTATAGTTTAGGGTCATTAGAACTGGCGTTTTCTCTAAATAAAGGATTTCAACTCACTTCAGTCACATCTGTTCTTCCAGGAAGAAAGTACAGGCACACCTCATTTCATTATGCTTTGCTTCATTGCACTTTGCAGACAATGCATTTTTTACATATTGAAGATTCGTGGCAACCCTGTGTCAAGCAAGTCTGTTGGTGCCATTTTTCCGAAAGCATGTACTGACCTCATGTCTCTGTGTCACATTTTGGTAATTCTCACAATATGTCAAACTTTTTTTATTATCATAATTACTATATCTGTGATTAGTGATCTTCGATGTTACTATTGTAATTGTTTTTAGGGCACTACCACCTGTGCCCATGTAAGAAGGGAACTTAATAAATGGTATGTGTCCAGTTAGAATGGTGATCATTAAAAAATCAGAACAACAGATGCTGGAGAGGATGTGGAGAAATAGGAATACTTTTACACTGTTGGTGGGGGTGTAAATTAATTCAACCATTGTGGAGGACACTGTGGTTATTCCTCAAGGATCTAGAAATAGAAATACCATTTGACCCAGCAATCCCATTATTGGGTATATACCCAAAGGATTATAAATCATTCTATTATAAAGACACATGCACATGTATGTTTATTGCGGCACTGTTCACAATAGCAAAGGCTTGGAACCAACCCAAATGCCCATCAATGGTAAAGTGGATAAAGAAACTGTGGCACATATACACCATGGAATACTATGCAGCCATAAAAAAGGATGAATTCATGTCCTTTGCAGGTACATGGATGAAACTGGAAACCATCACTCTCAAACTGACAAGAACAGAAAACCAAACACTGCATGTTCTCACTCATAAGTGGGTGTTGAATGATGAGAACACCTGGACACAGAGAGGGGAACATCACACACTGGGGTCTGAGGGGTGGGGCCTAGGGGAGGAATAGCAGGGGATTAGGGGATTGGGGAGGGATAGCATTAGGAGAAATATCTAATGTAGATGACAGGGCAATGGATGCAGCAAACCACCACCATTACATGTGTATACCTGTGTAACAAACCTGCACGATCTGCACATGTACCCTAGAACTTAAAGTATAGTAAAATAAAGAAGAAACAAATGTACATGGACAAATAAATATCTATTTACAGCTTGAGAATGAACATTAAAAAAAATAACATAAATGGTGTGTGTGTGTGTTCTGAGTGCTCTGCCAACTAGCTGTTGTTTCCACCCCCTTCTTTAAGTCTCCATGTTCCCTGAGACACGATATTGAAATTAGGCCAGTTAATAACCCTACAATGGCCTCTAAGTATTCAAGTGAAAGGAAGACTGCACGTCTCTCACTTTACATCAAAAACTAGAATGATTAAGCTTCATGGGGAAGGCATGTCAAAAGCCAAGATAGGCAGAAAGCTAGTCCTCTTGTGCCAAATAGCCAAATTGTGAATGCAAAGGAAAAGTTTTTGAAGGAAATTAAAAGTGCTACTTCAGTGAACACATAAATGACAAGAAAGTGAAACAACTTTCTTGCTAATGTGGAGAGTCTTAGTGGTCTGGATAGAAGATCAAACCAGCCACAATATTCCCTTAAGCCAGAGCCTAATCCAGACCAAGGCCCTAATGCTTCTATTCTGTGAAGGCTGAGAGAGGTTAGGAAACTGCAGAAGAAATGTTTGAATCTAGCAGAAGTTGGTTCATGAGATTTAAGGAAAGAAGCTGATTCCATAACATGAAAGTGCAAGATGAAGCAGTGGGTGCTGATGGAGAAGCTGCAGCAAGTTACCGAGATACAGCGAAGATCACTGATGAAGGTGGCTACGCGAAACAACAGATTGTCAATGGAGACGAAACATTGTTGGAATAAGATGCCATCCAGGACTTTCATAGCTAGAGAGAAGTCAGTGTCTGATTTCAAAGCTTCAAAGGGCAGCTCATTACTCATTAGGGGCCAATACAGCTGGTGACTTAAGTTGAAGCCAGTGCTCATTTACGTTCCAAAAATCCTCAGGGCCTTAAGAATTACGCTAATTCATTCTGCCTAGAGCCCTAGAAATGGAAAAAAAAGCATGAGTGACAGCGCATCTGTTTATAACATGGTTTACTAAGTACTTTAAGCCCACTGTTGAGACCTACTGCTCAGAATAAAAGATTCCTTGCAAAATACTACTGCTCATTGACAATGCACCTGATTGCCCAAGAAATCTGATACACATGTACAAGGAGATGAGTGTTGTTTTCTTGTCCACTAACACGATATGTATTACGTAGCCTATGATCAAAGAGTTATTTTGACTTTCAAGTCTTATTATTTAAGAAACATATTTTATAAGGCTGTAGCTGCCATAGTGATTCCTCTGTTGGATCAGGGCAAAGTAAATCGAAAACCTTCTGGAAAGGATCACCACTCTAGATACCATTAAGAACATTCATGATGCATGGGAGAGATCAAAATATCAACATTAACAGGAGTTTGGAAGAAGTGAATTCCAGCCCTCATGGATGACTTTGAGGGGTTCAAGGCATTAGTGGCAGAAGTCACTGCAGATGTGGTGGAACAAGCAAGAGAACTAAAATTAGAAGTGGAGCCTGAAGATGTGACTGAATTGCTGCAGTCTCTTTATAAAACTTGAAGGGATGAGAAGTTGCTTCTTACAGATGAACAAAAAAAGTTGTTTCTTGAAATGGAATCTACTCCTTGTAAAGATGCTATGAATATTGTTGAAATGGTAAACTTAGTTGATCAAGCAGTGGCAGGATTTGAGAGGATTCACTCCAATTTTGAAAGAGGTTCCAGTATAGGTAAAATGCTGTCAAACAGCATCACATGTTACAGAGAAATCTTTTCTGAAAGTAAGAGTCAATCAGTACAACAGACTTCATTGTTGTCTGACTTAAAGAAATTGCCACAGCCACCTTAATTTTCAGCAACCACCATCCTGAAAAGTTAGCAGTCATCAGTATCATGGCAAGACCATCTACCAGCGAAAAGACTATGACTCATTAAAGCCTCAGATGATCATTAGCATTTGTAGCAATAAAGTTTTTAAAATTAAGGTGTGTACATTGTTTTATAGACGTAATGCTACTACACACTTAATAGACTACAGTATCACTTAAACATAACTTTTATATGCAGTGGGAAACCCACAAGTTTGTGAGACTCACTTGATTGTGATATTTGCTTTATTGTGATGCTCTAGAACTGAAGCCACAGTATCTCTGAGGTATGCCTCTAATAGCTAAGTAAATGTCTTAATCTGTCACTAGTACCGCTTACATGCAAAATAATATGACTTTAATTAGAAATTATTCTAATCTATTATGAACCATGCCTCAAGGAACCTTGAGACAGCAATTCTGTGTTTTAAATAGTGTATAATTACTTTACTGGGACAAAAATCCCTTTTCTAATTTGATTTGGTCAATCATATTGATTAGTGAGATTTTATGAAAGTCATTGATTAGTAAGATTGATTAGTGACATTCTATTACACTTCTTTTTCTGTTGTGACTAGAAGGTTAGTATGATGCAAATAGAGCAGAATTATGTTCAGATTTTTAACTGAGGCATTTTTATTGACAGCAGTTGAACCTGGCCATGATCAACTATGTCTTGGTTGTCTATGGACTTGCCGTTTCTCTCCTTGGAATAGGGCAGCCTGAGGTAAGATTTGTAACAGAGGTAATAAACAATTAAAATGATATTGACATATCTTATAATATTTTTTCTCATTTTGACCCATTTCCTTCTCTGTACCTTCTAATAATTTTGTCTGAAATATCTCAGTTTAATTTAGTTTAAAGAAAAGAAAAAGGCTTTGCCAGGCAATCATTGGGAATCTACTTTTTATTTGTATAAAAAGTAAAGAATGTAATGTGTAGATAGATTTTAGAAACATAATCTTGAGGGAAAAGCAAGTTGGAGGACATAAACATTGTGATCCCACTTATATACAGTTTGGAAAACATACATAACAGTACTATATACTGCTTATGAATACCTGTGCATATTGCAAAAAAGTGAAAAAAGATAGATTATGTTTATATCAAATTTAAGATAATGGCTGCCCATAGTGATGGCATGAGGGAATGGACCTGGGGAGGCTTTGTGTTACGATGTTTTCCTAGAAAAACAAAGATAACGACGATAATGTTAGCATGTTAGCATAATGTTAGCATCTCTTATTTATAGGTAGAAAGTACTTGGGTATCATATTATTTCTAGATTGCAGGCCTCCTATAACTGCATGTAGTCAGTGTGTAGGCATGAGCTCCCAGGATTTCCATTAAGCATGCTCCTGCCTTGCTCTCTTGGAATGTTTACCTACCTGTACTATTTGGCATTATAACTTTGCTTTCTGAGGTTTTGAGTTTGCTATAAACGTTGAAATGCTCTAAAATGACCTCAAGTATGATAAATGATTTGGGTTCTGTTTTTCCCTGTCTAGATGAAGGTTTAACCCACCTTCCTACCTAGTGACGATCTAAGTAGTCTTTTATGTTCTGTTCTCTCCCAGAAGTCTACAGTGCCCAAGGTTTTTTTTGTCACAGATTAATAATGTCTTCAATGAATGCTGTCTGACTCTGTTTTCCAAGAGACAGTTGGAAACAGGACTTTAGGATTTTAATTTTATTCCTGGCAGAATAATAATAAATACCATATTTTACCTTATTAAAATTGAAGAAATCATTTATTACATTTGTGATTTAATGTAAAATAGTGAGACAGATTTGGGGAAAAAAACAAGCGTTATAGTAGAACTTACATGTTTAAAAGAATTTCATCAGAGGACAGCCCTTGCTTCAGACATTTAGAATGCCTCCTTTGGAACTGGTCTCAAAGCTCCATTTTATAGTGACATTTCCTTTTTTTCGCTCACAGTAGGGTTACCAGTATTTCTTAGAACTAAGTATCTTTTGGATGTTTTCTAAAAGCAAAATTCATTCTAGCGGTTTTTCACTGTTGAGCATATTCAAAAAAGAATGTGCGCTAAGCTATGTTAAGTTTTTACTAAAGGACTGTTTTTAAGACAGAGCTTTCATCTGTCTTATGCTACAAAAGACTGTGACAACATCATTGGAATGGCATTCCTTCCAAGAGAATAGCACTTAATAGGATCTATGTTATGGTGTGTTTACACCAAAATTAGCCTTTAGAAAAGAACACATATGATTTTACTCTTTTTAGTATTAGCCAACACACATCAGGACCTTAGTGTGTACTAGTAAATGCTTATAGGTTGATTGTCTGATGTGTGCAGCAGGATTAGTTTGGTTGTGTCTCTAAATAGCCATAGGATCAGAAATTTATATCATTCCTAAGAAAATGAAACACAGAGGTATAATTTTGCCACAGGAATTTGGGGATATGCAGTTGTTATTTTAATATTAAAAAAAAAAGAATCAGCCTTCAGATGAAACTTATTCCAGTATTTCTCTTTGTATATAAGTGATCTTTGTTTTCACTGCTATTGAAGGAATTATCTGAAGCTGAAAACCAGTTTAAGAGGATTATTGAACACTACCCCAATGAGGGACTTGACTGCCTGGCCTACTGTGGAATTGGAAAAGTATATTTGAAAAAAAACAGGTTAGTAGAAATGACACTACTTTAAGCTCTAGGCTGGTAACTCGTTTAAAATCCAATGTGATAATGATCCATTTTCTGGAAATATTTTGATATCTCCTCAGTAGCACACTATCATAATTGTGATTTACTTTGAGGACCCGGCGTTTCACTGTCAATATTAATTGTTAAAGCAAGACTAGTCATTGCAGTTCTTGGTACTTCTGATTTTGAATCTGATAAGAAAGTCAACAATACAGTTATTTGACATTCAAGATTTAATAGTCTTTAGTATACATCATCTATAGTGAATGAATTGATACAAATTAATGCTTTTAAAATCCGATTATATAATTTTTTTGGTTAAATTATTTTTAAAAATCTATATGAAGATGGTTTTAAATAAGAGGTATATATGTGTTCAAAGACAATCATGAGTCAGGAATAAAAATCTCTCCTCTGCACTCTACTGTAGTTGTTATCCTTACTCACAGTTTAATATTGAAGCTGTTCTCAGCCAGGCACAGTGATTCACACCTGTAATCCCAGCACTTTGAGAGGCTGAGGCAGGTGGAACACCTGAGGTTAGGAGTTGAAGACAAGCCTAGCCAACATGGTGAAATGCCATCTCTACTAAAAATACAAAAATTAACTGGGCATGGTGGCGGGTGCTTGTAATCCCAGCTACTCAGGAGGCTGAGGCAGGAGAATCGCTGCCTCCTGAGTAGGGAGGTGGAGTTGCAGTGAGCCGAGATCACACCACTGCACTCCAGCCTGGGCTACAAGAGTGAAACTTTGTCTCAAAAAAAAATTGAAGCTGTTCTCTAAATGCTTCATATCTCGTAGACTTGTCTCCCCAAATTTCAGTATGTCCCTGAGGGGATAGGATTATTTCCTGAGCTTTTAAAAAAAGAAAATCTCTGTTTCTGCCACTTGTACCCAATATAGTGGTAGATATGTTAGGTTATTTTATAAAGAAATAATTGCTGACTGATTGAATATTATTCATAATTTTTAATTATCTTTCAATTTTCATTTAACTTGTTAGGGGAAATTTTATGAGATTTTGGCAGAACCCCATCCCGCCATTCTTAGAATGTGCCTAGAATCTCCTTTATGGATTTATTTAAATGAAAGAAAGTTTTCTTTTGGCTGGGTGTGGTGGCCCATGCCTGTAATCCCAGCACTTTGGGAGGCTGAGGCAGGTGGATCACCTGAGGTCAGGAGTTCAAGACCAGCCTGACCAACATGGTGAAACCCTATCTCTACTAAAAATACAAAAATGAGCTGGACATGGTGGCATGTGCCTGTAGTCCCAGCTACTTCAGAGGCCAGGGCAACGTTAAAGATTTAATAGTCTTTAGTATACATCATCTATAGATAGTGAATGAATTGATATAAATTAATGCTTTTAAAATCTGATTATATAATTTTTGGTTAAATAATTATTTTTAAAAATCTATATGAAGATGGTTTTAAATAAGAGGTATATATGTCTGACCACTATGTTGGTCAGGCAGGAGAATTGCTTGAACCCAGGAGGCAGGGAGGTTGCAGTGAGCTGAGATCACACCACTGCACTCCAGCCTGGGCAACAGAGCCACACTCCATCTCAAAAAAAAAGATAGTTTTTATTTTACTTCATGAAATTACTGTCTGTCTTAGCTGAGCTATATTAAGGATCAAGTAGATGCAGGGAAGGTAGAGACTTAGCAATCACCTTTACAGGAATAGCAAATGAAACTAATTTAGAAGTTTAGTATAAATTGTTTAGGATATACCCATTTGATGTAGTGGTTACATGCAAATTCACAAGGTCTAGAAAAATTACATAGATGTTTAGAATCATGGAGATTGTGCAAAACTAGAAAGTCTTTGCCATATTGAAAAGCATTTAGATTTAATTTTTGAATAATATGGTGTGGGACTAAATAGCTAATATGCTGTTTTTTGGTGTTGTAATATGCAGTTTCTGCTTTGAAATCCTATGATTTATAACTGTTTTATGGTAGATGGTGGTCTAGCCTTTCTGCACATGAATCTTACTATAGCTATAGGCAAAATTAAGTTTTTAAATTGGGAAGTCATTTCAGGATTGGAGAAGGCAGGAAACTCTTCTCCAGTGTGAAGAGAAGAATAAAGACTTAACATATTTTTTTTCCTTGAGACAGAGTTTTGCTCTTGTTGCCCAGGCTGGGGTGCAATGGCACAATCTCAGCTCACTGCAACCTCTGCCTCCTGGAGGCGATTCTTCTACCTCAGCCTCCCAAGTAGCTGGGATTACAGGCATGCACTACCACACCCAGCTAATTTTGTATTATTAGTAGAGATAGGGTTTCACTATGTTGGTCAGGCTGGTTTTGAACTCCTGACCTCAGGTGATCCACCTGCCTTGCCCTCCCAAAGTGTTAAGATTTCAGGCATGAGCCACCACACCCGGCCTTGGTTAACTTTATAATCCAGTACTTTAGTATTCTTTTCGTTGAATGGACTGTGGGAATCTATTGACATTATTTCTTCAACTCGTGAATCAAATCAGAAGTAAAACATTTTATATTTACAGTTAAAGGAATTTAAATACACATTTAAATATTTGCTTTGTTAAAATAATTCACTGTTTTATGGTTGAGAGAAAATATCCAGAATGCATGATGCCTTAAAATTTTTTTTTTAGCGGAGAAATTTTTACTACCATTGTCCTAATAGAGTCAAATTTTTAAAAATTCCACTATTTATGAATTATTAGTTGAAGTGGAGGTTTGCTATTTCTCTATAAGAATCTACTTTAATTAGTTTAATTAATGAAACAAAGATTGAACAGATTATTCACTTTTCTGTTTCAACTGTCAGAAACTTTAAAAAATAAATACCAACTTTAAAAGGAATAGTGTACACCTACCACAATAAAGCCAGTGTCCAGGATGAGTTGTTTAATGTCTATTACTTTTATAGCAAACAGCAATAGTGACTTTATTTTTTTTTAAAGAAAATATAGGTTACATTGAATATTACTGTTCAGTGATTCATCAACTGTATTCTTCCCAGTTAGCTTGAGATCTTTGGTGACTTTTGTTGTGGGGACTGAAAATACCATTTTACATCTTTAATGCCTTTTTCATAATTATGACTTTAGATTTCTAGAAGCTCTCAATCACTTTGAGAAAGCAAGAACCTTGATTTATCGTCTTCCTGGAGTGTTAACTTGGCCCACAAGTAATGTGATTATTGAAGAGTCTCAGCCAGAAAAAATAAAGGTAACCATTTATTTTTGCAGATTGTTTCTTTTTTTTTTTTTTTTTTTTATTTTTTGAGAGAAAGGAAAAGAGAGGAAAGAAAGTGAGAGTGAAAGAAAGAAAAAAAAAGAATGTACGAGAGAAAGAAAGAGGAAGAAAAAGAGGGAGAGAGAACAGGATTCTTGTTCTACTGCCCAGGCTAGAATGCAGTCTGAAAATGG